>JAWNNO010005175.1:0-10917 GCA_035044985.1 Lordiphosa fenestrarum | reverse complement strand
TGGGCATGATTTGTCAAGTGCCTCTGCGCATGTAGTTGTGAAGTTATCGACTATTGCATCTTATTGCTCCGCATTTACTGGTGTAAATTCTGGGACTACATCTAGATTTTTTACCATTAGTCTATTGTACTGTTTCCAGTTGGTTTTTATACCCGTTACTCGTAGAGTAAAAAGGGTATACTAAAGTCGTGCAAATGTATGTAACAGGCAGAAGGAAGCATCTCCGATATCATAAAGTATATATATTCTTCATCAGCATCAACAGCCGAGTCGATATAGCCATGTCCGTCTGTCCGTCCGTCCGTCCGTCCGTCCGTCCGTCCGTCCGTCCGTCCGTCCGTCCGTCTGTATGAACACCTAGATCTCAGAGACTAGAAGAGCTAGAGCAACCAAATTTTATACGTAAGCTAGTATTGTCTGTAGGCAGATCAAGTTTGTTTCAAATTTTGGCCACGCCCCCTCCCGCCCCCGCAATAAAATATATTGAATAACTCCCACAATTTTTAAGATATCGAGCTCAGATTTTGCAGATTCTACAATCTCACAAATTTTCAAAAGAATCGGATATAAAATGGCCGAGTTAAAAAAATGTTGCATACTTATCCGAGCTGAGCTGAGTAACGGGTATTTCGAAGTCGGGCAGGGCCGACTTTAACTTACGCTCTCGTTTTTTTAAATTTTGTACCTTTTTAGGTTCGGGGCATGATTCTATTAGCTTCAGCTCAATATATCTATGATCTGAGAAGGAGTGGTCCGATAGAACTCTCCATGAGATAATGTTTTCTAATAAAAACTCTGAGATGAGGGTGATATCTAGTACCTCCCTTCGAGTTCTAGTGATAAAAGTAGGGTCATTACCTTTATTACATATAATAAGATTTGTACTTAGCAGATAATCGTAGAGTAACTCACCGCGATCATTAGTGTCAGTGCTGGACCATTCCGTATGGTGTGCATTAGCGTCTCCACCTAGTATCAGTCTGATTCGGGTTCCTTGACTATTGCTCACAAGGTCTTGTAGCTTCTGATTTGGTATTGGCTCCGTTGTATCATGAGCCAGATAGAATGAAGTCAGCCTGTAGGTGATAGTCCCCAATTCAAGGCTGACTGCTGTGATGTCTCCATCACTGAATTGGGGAAGTAGAAATGCGTTAAGAGTTTGCTTAGCTAGTATACATGCACGCGGCTTACCATTACCCTTGGTGTGGTACACGTTGTATTTTGGAGTCCTCAAGCCACAGATCCTATCTCCAGTGATCCACGGCTCTTGGACTAAAACCATGTCTGCTTCAAGCTTTGCCAGGCGAAGCAGAAGTGCAGCGGAAGCTGCTTTCCTGTGATGCAGATTGATCTGGAGGATCTGCGTCATCAGAGATTGATTCCACTGCCGTCAGGGTAGCATCGGCTTCTGCAGCAGTTCATGAAGAATATGTAGAAGCTTCTGCTCGGTGTAGAGTCTACCTAGACTCGCGCCATAATCAGACCCAGACGATATGTAGCCTCCCGATTCTTCTTTGAGTGGTGTGTCGTAGATCTCCATCTCGTCTTCACTGGGCTCTTCTGCCTCAACACTCGCTGCTAGGTTAGCTAGCGCTGTAGTGTCTGTCTTATAGACAGTCATTCTCACCTTCTTAAATGCGTAATCCAGAAGGCCGTTTGCTTTGGAAAGGTGATCCACCGTTTCATTGTTAATCTGGAAGGTTACGTGGATGTTCGCATTGTTGGACTCTTCCACTTTTATAACCTTCCAGTTCTCTGTTCGCACATGCGGATTGAACATTGACATCATTTCCAGAATGTTATTCGGGGCGCTTGGCTTTTTGGGCAGCCAAGCTCGCGCTCTAGAGCAAGAGGGAATGTCTTTGGTATCAACCGCCTTTAGTTGAGCCCCTGGGTAGACTTCCCCAATCTTCGCGATCGCTGCTTTATACAGATCAGCTGACCTCTCATCATCGCTTGCGATTAGTTTCACTTTTCCCTGAAACCATCCCGCATTATTGCATATAGGCGGTGGGCCTGGGTTCGCTTTAAGCACCTCCAACGCAACACCTCCTAGCTCAGCCTCTATCCATTTCCACTGGATTAGTGGAATTTTAGCATCATTTCTGCTGGCATCGATCACACCCTGGATCTTCCTTCTATTTGCTACTTCGGCAAAGGATATTGAAAGTGGGGCACCGTATATTTTTTGTCTCTTGGGGGCCTCAGCCAAGGATCTATCCCGCTTAGCGCTGGTAGCTTTCTTAGCAGGATTGACATAATCCAGTCGGAAGTCCGGAACAATGGTCTTTGCCCATCTTAGATCCTGCTGGATTTTTCAAAGTCTTCCTTCGAGGCTTGACTTTCAATTATTAAGCCACCGCGTTCCTTTTAAGGATTCTTATGGCCGTACGTCTCTCATTAGCGCCGGCCTTTGATGGGTCCGGTCTGCTGAATTCTGCCGTCCTGTTGCTCACGATGGGAGTATTTTCCGCCCCTTGCTCAGCTGATCTGGCAGTCGCTGGTAGCTGGCTGTCAGTCTTAGTGCTGATTAAGGGCAGGGACTGTACCTCGTTTGCAATCTGGACCTTGCTGGACCCCCTTGTACGGTTGGTCACAGCTGCAGATTTCATGTGCGTGTTCGAGCTCGATTGTGTCGTAGCTCTAGCTTTTTGGGGGTTTATGGCACTCCCAGATTTTTTATGAGGAGCTCAATGCTCCCTAGAGGCCGTACCGTTCATCTGATGCAATAGATAATTTAAATTAATATAAAAATTAATTAATTATTTATTGCCCCGACCTACCGCAACTAGCCTGAAAAAGGCTAGAAGTGATAGCTAGATGGACAGCACTGACACCCAACACTGTCACCAGCCGTTTGTTGTTGTTGTTGTTGTAAAGTTACAAATGCAAAACAAATGTAATTCAACAACTAACAATTAACCACGACGACTTGGACTTTGTCGAAGCACAAAATTCACGCACTTCACTTTGGTAGATATACTTAGATATCATTTGAGAGAGAGCGAGCTGAGCGGACGTGTTGTTTGTAAGCTCCGAGTTGAAAGTAACAATAAACGTTTTGTGGAAGCCGAAAAATTACAATAATTTGCGCAGAGTTCAATAGCCCCTGTGAGTGCAATAAGCAATGCAAAGCAAGTCATTCTGATAAGTTGCAGCCAAACTAGAACAATATAAAAATACAAGCAAGCCAACTGGGAAGTGTTGTTGTTGTGCTAGCAAACAAAAGCGCATATAAAAACGGAATTAAATCGAGAGAGAGTGGCGCTAGTGCTTGTGGAATCTAAGAGCGACCTAAGAAAGCTGCCAGACAGACTAAACCCACGACCCTTATTTCCTGGATTGCATACTTTTAGGCGCAATCAAAAAGCAACGATCACCAACTATAATGACGCCTTCCAGCAAAAGAGGTAGGGGAGAACTAGGTAAGGAGCTGACATTAGAGGACATCATTAAAGCGGTAACATCTATGGAGTCAAATATTAACCAACGTATGGAAAATCTAGCTTCTAAAGAGAAAATCAATAATTTTAAAAACCAAATGGTCGACCACATTGAAGAGCTTAGGACCGAAAATGAGCTGTTAAAAATTAAAGTCGACCAGCTAGAACGAGATCGCCAGCAGGACAGAAAGGAGCTAAGCCGATTGGTAAATGACAGTAAGAAACAAGAAAGAAGGTCGGTCAAGCCCGACTATAACATACTCTGTACCAAGAAAATTTGTCTTTTGATCATAACTCGAAAACCGTTCATCCGATCTTCTTCATTTCTTTGGCGGATCGATAAGTTATCTAATAATTCCAGAAGGAACAAGCCATCTATCTTCAAAACTGTGGGAGATATGACGTTTTTTCTAAATTGCGGGGGCGGGAGGGGCCAAAATTGAAAATAAACTTGATCTGCCTGCAGACATAAGAAGCATATGTCCCATACATGTCAAACCTCTATCTCTTACCATCTCTGAGATCTGTGCGTTCATACGGACAGACAGACGGACAGACGGACGGACGGACAGACGGACATGGCTATATCGGCTCGGCTGTTGATGCTGATCAAGAATATATATACTTTATGGGGTCGGAGATGCTTACTTCTGGATGTTACATACTTTTGCACAAACTTATAATACTCTATGTACCTTCGGTACAGAGTATAAAAATGTCTAGTGGTTAAAGGACTCCAATCTGACGAGTCTCCAAAAAAAGCTTTCCTTAAAATATGTAAGGAAAAGCTGGATATGCCGCAAATGTCTGCAAAAAATGGGCGGATCATTTTCATTTCTAGTAGAACTAGATTCTGAGGAGATGGTGTCCAGAGAGCTAAAAAATACTAGAAAGTTGGCAGGTACGGATGTATACGTGGAGAAAGATCTGTCAGAGGAAAAACAAACGCAGAAAAAGGCACTTATTCAACTTAAGAGGGAGCTGTCTAGGATAGGAAGCGCCAAGACTTTTGTCAGAAATGATAGTCTTAATGTAAATGGCACTTGGATATATTTTGATTTGAACCGAAAGTTAGTTGCTAAAGGACAACAAGTGGATCAATACCTAAAGAGCATGTATGGTGACAAGCTCCAAGATTTGGATCACAACTTTGAGGCCCTATTGGAAAGAGCCAAAAAAACTAAGCCGCAGTCATCCGAGCACCACTAAGAATAATGTTAGAAATAGTTGTCAAAGTAAATCGTGTAACAACTTTTTAAATGTCTTGTCGTATAATATACATGGTTTAGAAAATAAGTCAATGTTCCCCCTATTCTTTGAGTACGTAAAATCTTTTGATATTTTTATTTTATTGGAAACCCATATATGTCAAAACAAAATTAAAAACGAGAAAGCTAAGCTCACTTCGTCTGTGCCGAAGTTTTTATACCCTTGCAAATGCTCGCTTAAATATTTTCGAAATATACTTTTTTCCATTTTCCGACCGATCGTTCGTTTTGGGAGCTATATGATATAGTCATCCGATTTGGACAAAAACTTGTAGAATTGCGCAAAAGCCCGAGAAACAAACAAATACAAAATAACAGGATGCTACCATTAAAAACAAAAAAGTTTTTCGAACTAAGACTGTTTTTTAGACCTATCTTTTGTTTGGCAGCTATACCATATAGTTGTCCGATTTTGATAAAACTTGGTAGAATTATAAAAAAACATATAAAACCTACGATTACAAAATTTGGAGTCGTTTCCATTTAAAAGAAAAAAGTTTTTCATACTAAAACTAGTTTTCCGACCGATTGTTCCTATGGGAACTATGAGATATAGACAACCGATCCGGTCGGTTCCGACATATTAGTAGTGTGCAGCAAAAAGAAGTCTCTGTGCAAAATTTCAGCTCGATAGCTTTAAAACTGAGAGACTAGTTCGCGTAGAAACAGACAGACAGACAGACGGACTGACGGACGGACAAAGCTCAATCGACTCAGCTCGTCACCCTGATCAAGAATATATATGGTTTATGGGGTCGGAAATAAATATTTCTATGCGTTGCAAACTTCTGAGCAAAATTATAATACCATTTGCAAGGGTATAATTATGAAAAACATTTTGGTAGCTATGAGGTGTACTGGACTCCTGCAAGAAGAAACGCCAACTTCGGTCGAGCTATCGGTGGAAGCGTAGTCGGAGTTAAAAGAAGCCTGCAAACTATGGGTCTTAAGCACGAGATGATACAAGTGCAAGGTACAGATACTGAAGCTGAGCGACACTCAAACAACCTTAAATATAATGCGACTGTACATAAGAGGATGCAACTGGAACATGGAATTTTTACCTGTGGAAGATATTTTCTCAGAAAGCGGCATAGAGAATCATATTGTCATAGGAGATCTTAATATTCGAATCGGAGAACTATCGCAGGAGATTGACAATTTGGAAAATACCTCATGTGTGGTGAACAAGGAGGGCCGAAAATCGAAGGATAAAGTGGTAAATTCAAAGGGGACCCATTTCATGGATTTCTGCAATGATAATGGGCTTATAGTTTTGAACGGTTTCGTTGCTGGAGATAAAGAAGGATGTCTTACATTAGTAAACACGGTGGGAAGCTCAACCAACGATATTGTTGCAGTGCACCATGAAGTATTGCCGATAATTGAAACCTTCAGGGTAGACAGGAAGGTATGGTAAGATCACCCACCAATTTGCGTGAGTGCTAACCTTAAAGCGTCTGAGAATGCTAAGTCGCTGAATTTGTTACCCAAACTGAGATGGAACCCGAAACAACAAAAAAGGTACCAAGCAAGAGTTGTGAAGGCACTTCAGGAAAATGAAACAGAAGAACAGGAGAAAACCATAACCCAGTTGCAGGATATTGTGAGAAATGCAGCAGTGACGGCCAACATTAATGCCACGCCTTCAGAGCCAACCAGCAAAAATATATGGTTCGATAATCAATGCAGGGAACACAGAAAACGGTTTAAAGTTGCTTTAAACAGCACTTTAGTTCTCTGCTTAATCCAATGACACAAGGATACAGCATTCATTACGCCCGTAACCTTTTTCAGGATAACATATTGGATGCAGAATTTGGGTTAACTGACGTACAATACGCTCTCAAAAAGGCAAAGGAAAACAAGGCTCCAGGAGAAGATCGCATTCCATATGAGTTCTTCGTCAACGCCCCCGTGGAACTCCTGAAGGTCTTAACTAAAGCTTACAATACAATGCTGAATGGAGGTGAATTGGAAAAATGCTGTTCTGCTAGTATTGTATTCCCAATATACAAAAAGGGTGATTTGAATCTGCCCGAAAACTACCGTGGCATATCTTTTATCAATTGCATTTCAAAAATTCTTATGAGCGTGATCAACTACACTCTGAGCAAGTGGGTTAACCTAAATAATATTATGAACGATTATCAGGCCGGATTCAGAGAGGGCTACTCCACCGTAGATAACGTATATAACCTAGCAACAATCATACATCTAAAACTGCAGGAAACCAAAAAAGTATACGGATTTTTTTTTAACGATTTCAAAGCGGCTTTTGATAAGGTCCCAAGAAATTTACTTTGGTACAAGCTGCATGCAAAGGGTATCTCGACAAAAATAATCAACCTCCTAGGAAGGCTATATGAACAAACTGAATCCGCTGTTTGGACAGGAGAAGAAATGTCAGACTATTTTAAGACTGAAGTAGGGGTGCGACAAGGATGCGTATTATCTCCGATGCTTTTTGCTTTATTTTTGGATGACTTGCACGACTCATTGGAAGGAGGCGATCGCAATATACGTCTATTAATGTATGCAGACGACATCCTAATTTTAGCGGATAATATAAGCGTACTTCAAAGCATGATTAATCGACTGGAGGTGTATTGCACCAGGTGGGGCATGGAGGTAAATCTAGCAAAATCCGAAATGATGATCTTCAGGAAAGGTGGTAGACCTCATAAAAATTTCACCCGAATTCACCTACCTAGGAGTTATATTCACCCCCACAGCCAAAACCAGTATGAACGTGACATGGAACCATTTTCTTAGCAAACGCGATATAAGCATAAGTACCAAATGGAAGCTGTTTAATGCAGTATGTCGAGCTGTTCAAACCTATGGAGCACAAGTCTGGGGCTGCAATCACTTTGATGAAGTGGACAGGCTCCAAGTCCTATTCCTTAAGAAGGTTCTGCATTTACCAACAAGCAATCCGAACTATGCATTGGCACTAGAAACTGGCCTGGACGATGCACACCTATATTCTCTAGATCTCCATCTAGGATTCATATGAAAAGTTTTGCATAATTACGATGATAAGCGCCTGCCCAACTACCTAACAGGCAAACTTCTGGAGTCAGTTGACAACGTTTTTTGGATTTCGGGGATGGAGGATTTGTGTATGCCTTTGGGACTGGACTGGCGTAGCGCTATAAGCACGGCAACGCAATGGAACGCGTTTCGCGCGACCTTACTCAGCACAATTAAATACAAGGCCATAAGAGAACGAACCCACAGACAAACCTCTAGCACCTCGAGGATTTACAAGTATCTTGACCCTACGGTGTCCAATAAATATCTCTATCTGGCAGCGCACAAAATCCCTTGGATCATAAAAGCTCGCTTTGATTTGATAAAATTAACATCAAACACCTATAATCGAGCAGAGCATGTATCATGTCCACTATGCAATACCCGAGAAAACGATGACATATAGCATTTCCTGGAGAGATGCCCAATTCTGAAGGAACTGAGAATGCTGCATCTCGGTAGGCAGCTCCTCACTGGAGAGGAGGTGGTCAGCATACTAGATGACAGAAGCGACAACTTGTGGGAGGACCTAGTCAACTATTTGAGAAGCTCATTGACTTATCGGACGGAAATTCTGGAGACACTTACTGGCACTTAAGTCAGCATGGGCAGGAGTTTGCGCATTGCACTGAGGAACGATCAGGTATCTGGGGACGACCCGGGCAGCCTGGTGTAGTAGTTCAGTGTAGTGTAAGACGAACTGCTCATGGCCGACAGACGGATTGAGATATCCATGTCGGTCTCCTAAAAGTACATTGTACATCTTATTGTTTATTTGTGGGATCCTTATTATAAATAATTTATTTATACTATTTTTTACATATATTTGTTAATATGAAGGTCATAGCCAATATTCTTATTCATATATATATATCAGCCCAGCCAAGCCGGGATTAGTTCACACAAGCCTGCACTCAAGCTGCACTCAGCAGGTGGTTGCCGGCAACTAAAGCTGCAGTTTCGCCAGGAAAACCAAAAACTGCGAATGTTTGTGTCAACGGCGGGTGGCGATCACTCACGGCGTTGTGCAGGGACCGTATAAAGTCGGCACTACCGCTCACAGTTTAAAATTTGTTGTAAAGTTCAATTGTTTTTAATAAAATATTAACACCGGTGCGATCAACGCGTGTTACTCAAGCCAGGGTTGTCGAGTTTAGCCTCCCGGAGATACATAGTCGAGTTTGTTTGATGCGCGCGTGAGTACGTTGTAGAGTTGCTTCCCCTTGGGATTAGTTAGTCTGGCGCCCCAGTGGGGATGTTTCGAGTTATAGTCACCCGCAGCGAAGAAGCGTTGACCAAGTGTATTAAAGAAATCTAGGAAATTGATTTTCTGATATTGTAAGTCGTGGGAGACAGTAAACCGCAGACAGAGTGATATTACCTCGTTTAGATTCTACGCATATCTATGTGGTTTGTAGGTAGGTTTCCGAATATCCCGTTAGTGGATAATGTTGAATGCGGCTCCTGACTAGGATACCAGTTCCGCCATGGGCTTTACCATCTGGGTGATTTGTGCCGTAAAATGCATATCCCGATAATTGGAAATTATATCGGTCCGTCAGATGAGTTTCCGTAAGAAGCATTATGTCGATTTCGAGGAATGCCATTTGCTTTCCAGAGTGATACTCTCAGGAGAGCCATTATTTGGGTTGTTGCGAAGCGAGCAGTTGAATGAGAAGGCCTTGCATTCTCATCTGTTCTTGCATTGCGTTTTGCATATACACCATAAAATCTATCAGGGTTTGTTTTAACGATAGAAATATGGCTTCTAAGCTACTTTGGTTTGATGGTTGCTCCACATGTTTTGTTGTCAGAGTCGGCTCAGTTCGAGTGAAATCGTTCCTTGTTTCAAGACGCTTGCGAAAGAAACGCCTTGGGTAGTAGTCGATGGGGCAAAAGACGATCTAGTAGCTTTGGTGAAGAAGACTCCAGGGGTCGATTGCAAGGGTGTATACATATTAAGGTTTCCATTGGAACGAGCAAATTCCATGCGCGTATTAATCCTGCTCTTCAGATCTTTTAATACCTCTGTAGTTTGCGGTGTGGTTACCTCCACAGTTACTGCATTTTTTGACTGATGGATCCTACATGTTTGCGGGGCATGAGGCAACATTGTGCAGCTCTCCGCATGCCACACAAACAGATCGCAGAGCGCAGTAGGATTTAGTGTGTCCAAATTCTTGGTAATTGGTACATTGCACAGGATTTGCGCGATTGTGTGGTTCCCCTACAGTTACTCTGCGGTGCAATAAGTAAGGTAGTTTGTAAATTGAGTGCTCTTCATTTTTGTTAGGAGCTTTGTCTTCCGGGCTCAGCTCAACTTTGAAAAGCGGCTGGGCTTTTTTGTCTCTGCTTATTAAATTAATTACGGACTTGGCCTTAAATCTCTTTTCTTCCAACTTCCGTTGCTTTCAATACCTTTGATTACAACTTGTAGGCCTTTGCTACTTTTTAGTTGGTAGGTGTAGTAGCTTTTATTTTAAGCTCTTAAACATTTTTCGACAGCGCGATAGTCGTCATCGGTGTTTACTTGGAGCTTTGTTTCGCGTATGTTGCCTTTGCTAACGGATGTCATATAGAAGTTGTTATTGCCTCACTCTCAGCGTCAGACTGTTTGGCAAGGATTTTTTGAACCTATTCCCAGTAAGGGGATCTTTGTCCGCAGGTTTATCGCTTGTTTTGTTCAATAAACCTTAATATGTATACACCCCTTGCAATCGACCCCTGGAGTCTTCTTCACCAAAGCTACTAGATCGTCTTGCCGTCGACTACTACCCCAAGGCGTTTCTTTCGCAAGCGTCTTGAAACAAGGAAGCATTCCCTGGAGCTGACTGTGACAACAAAACATGTGGACAACTAGAAGCCGAAGGTGGCTTAGAAGCCATATTTGTATCGTTAAAACAAACCCTGATAGATTTTATGGTGTATATGCAAAACGCAATGCAAGAACAGATGAGAATGCAGAGGCCTTCTCATTCAACTGCTAGCGCTTCGCAACGAACCCAAATAATGGCTCTCCTGAGGTATCACTCTGGAAAGCAAATGGCATTCCTCGAAATCGACATAATGCTTGCTTGGGAACTTCATCTGACGACCGAGATATAATTTCCAATTATGGGATATGCGTACGGCACGAAAATCACCCAGATGGTAAAGCCCATGGCGGAACT
>JAWNNO010005174.1:0-35565 GCA_035044985.1 Lordiphosa fenestrarum | reverse complement strand
TCAAGGGAAAATTGTCCCTAGTCATCTCAACCTAAACCTAAACCTAGTATACTTTAGGTTTTTACATTTTATATTTTTACATTTTTTCTTATACCCCTTTGTTATTATACTTTAGGTTTTTCGGGGCGATACTTCTATTACTGACCACGACGACAGCACGAGTCACGGACTACTCACTCTCGGACTACATACCAATCTCTGACGGGGACGTACTGGTTTGGGACGGACACGACTGTCTGAGGCATACGACAAACCTAACGGACTACGCAAGGATGGCGGACGAGACAATAAAATTGGCGGATAGATTTCCTCAATCCCACATGCGGAAACTGCTGGAAATAGACACCGAACACGTACGAGACCTGTTGTCCGCTCTTAAGGTGCATCATCGCATGGCAAGGAGCTTAGACTTCTTGGGGACAGCCTTGAAGGTTGTCGCGGGCACCCCGGACGCTAACGACCTACAAAACACGAGAATAACTGAGGCCCAGTTGGTAGAGTCCAACAATAGACAAATTGCTATTAACTCTAGAACCCAGAGTCAGATCAACCGACTAACTAACACTGTAAATCAAATACTTAATGCATCCAAGGCTGAACAGACAGATAACGCCCACTTGTATGAAATTTTGCTGACAAGAAATAGAATGCTTATAACCGAAATAGGAAATCTCATGCTCACAGTAACTCTAGCCAAGATGAATGTTATAAACCCCAGCATACTAGACCACGCTGATCTTAAGTCTATTCTCACGAATCAACTCACAGGGACCACAGTTACTAATGTTTTAGAAATAACTACCACTAAGGTTCTACAATCCCATAGTATAATTAGGTTTTATCATTGAATTCCTTGAAATTAGTAAACTATGTAAGAAGGTAACATTGTTCCCGGTTGCGCACAACGGCTCCACGCTGCAAATCATCGACAACACAGTAGCTGAATGTGGAACTCAGGTATTATTCGTTGCAAACTGTGCGCTAACACCAACGGCAACGTTTTGCGAGCAGTCGTCGACCGACACCTGCGCCCAAGGTTTACATTCCGGTGGCGTGGCTCATTGCCAAACCCAGCCTAGCCATCTCGACCCCATCACAGAGGTCGACGACGGAATTATAATTATCAATGAACCACCGGCAACTATAAACTACGATAATGGCGCTGAATTCAAGGTGGCTGGCACCCATCTCATCACATTCGATTCTTACGCCGTGGTAAATGGGTCTAAGTTCGTGAACCGCAACAACATCAGGAACCGGTTCCCTGGAGTGGCGTCATCCCCCCTGCTGAATATTAGCGGCCATAATACGGTGCTGAGCCTCCCTTACCTCCATCAACTAAGTGAGGAGAACCTAAGATTCATCAAGGAAGTTAAGGACAAGGCCTCATCTGAAGCGAGCTTTGCAGCGGTATTCGGTGTCGGACTAGGAGCCTGCGCAGTGATTTACAGACTTGTGTTCCTTTATTACCTCATTAAGAAGCAACGAGACTCCCGTCAGATCAAGGAACTGGTAAAGAATCTGAACGCGACCGAGGACGGTCGGTCTTCAAGAGGGGGAGTAGTTAACCACGGACTCCCTGTTCTAACTGGGCAGGCGGTAAATTCAGCCACTGCTCGGCCCCAAATATGCTGATGCGACACTTTTGGGTCGCCCAGCAACCTCCTCATAGAAACCAGCAACTTTGTACCAACACATCCGCTGGGTAACCCAATACCCCGCACGAGCCGCTGACGCTGCAAGTCTTGGACAGCGGCGGCAGCGTGTTTACGTAAGAGCGGCAGCGCAGCCGGCGATCTTAGGGTTAGCTTAAGAATTCAACTCTTTGTACTTTTAGATTTTAATTTGACTTTATTCGAGACGGTCGTCCAATAAATAATTAACTGCATCTCGCTTTGTGTCCGGAACTGATTTGTGAAACGGGCAACAATTCTACATAACAATCGTTTTAGGGTTACTTGCATGCTGCAGCTATGTTGTTAATTACATTAACAAGTCGCAGAGAGGGATTTCAAAGCTTTTGCGTGAAGCAATTCAAGAAATGAAAAGGGGGGATTTTACGATTAAGCAGAAGCTGCAGCATATAGGGCACAAGTTTATTTCAGGTTCAGAGATATCGGCACAGGAGGCAGTATATTGTTGTCTGGGTATGGCTTTGTCCGGAGGAAGCAACGCAGAGGTTTATATAAACACTGCTTTGCCTGAGCATCGGGTTAGAATGCTCAAGTCCAAACAGAAACTTAGGGATTTACCAGAAAACTCGACAGATATCTTTGAAATAGGTTTATTAGATCATTATGTTCAGCGTCATGATGATCTAAGTAGTTTGTGTTTAGCTGATTTCGCAGCATTATTTACTTATAGTAAAAGTCGTGGTAGGACTCGCCAGCAGGTAGGACTTTCACAGGATAATGATTTAGATAATGAAGAATTCGGTGACACCGAAGTTAGGGTTTATCCTCTTCGCAATGGTAGTGGATTTGTTAGAAGAAGGTGCAGTCCCCGGATAATACGATATGCTAGGTTTAATGTTAATAGAGATAGGGAGAACTATTTTAGGGAAATGGTAATGCTGTATTATCCGTGGAGAGATGAGCAGGTTGAACTAATAGGTAGAAATTGCGAAGAGTTTTGTAATATAAATCAGGAGCTTATTAATAGAAACCGTAGGACCTATAACGTTTTAGATGACGATGAGCTGCAAGATGCCCTAAGCAAGGCAAATAGCGAGATTGAAAATCAGGAGCAAAACGAGAATGGAGACAATCAGGTAGCAATAGATGATAGACATAGAGTTTTAGGTGTTCCAGAAATAAATTCTCAATTAAACGTATTGAATTTAGAAGCTATAGAAGAAAGTACCGAAACGTCCGAAAATAATGTCCGAATCATTCAACTCCCCGCTATAATTTCTTCTGCAGGCTTAGCAGATATGACAAGGTCCCTTAACTTAAAACAGAAAACATATTTTACTCATATTTTACATAGTATAAAGTCCGATTGTCCTTTTTATGAATTTGTAGGTGGTGGCGCAGGAGTTGGCAAGAGTCGACTTATTTCAGTAATTTTTCAAGCTCTCACAATTTATTTCAATAGCAAACCCGGTTCCAATCCCACAACAATCAAAGTTGTTTTGTCCGCACCAACAGGGAAAGCTGCCTTTGGAATAAATGGGTGCACTCTCCATTCCCTATTTAGTCTTCCGATCAGTCAATCAGGGGCAATTAGGGCCTTAAATTCTTGACTTAGTAAACACATTACATTCGAGATTAATCGATCTCAAACTCATTATTATTGACGAGATTTCCATGGTAGGTGCTAAAATGCTTTCCCGTTTAGATTTTAGACTAAAACAAATTTTTAAAAGTCCAAGACCATTTGGGGGGAAGTCTGTTATCGTGTTCGGCGATCTAAGACAGTTACGACCTGTATGCGATAATTGGGTTTTCGAATCCAACTCCTCTGATCCATACAGCGCATTATATGCGACACTTTGGGAACATTTTCGATTTTTTGAACTGACCGAAATAATGCGGCAGCGGGAGGATCAGTTGTTCGCATTAGCCTTGAATAACATGGCCTCAGGCGAAATGACAGATGAGGATATTGCTCTAATTAGGTCGCGTATTGTAGGAGGGAGCGATGTTCCTGATGATGCCATTCATCTTTTTACCACAAATGAATTGGCAGATTCTTTTAATACTTTAAAGCTGAACTCATTACCGACAGATCAGTTCATTTCAGTAGCAGAGGATGCAGTTAAGGCTGGTAGATTAGGCGACGAAGCGAATAGGGCTCAAGTTTTAGAGTCTGTTAAACGTTTCAAACTTATAAAAACACAAGGTTTGTGTTATACTCTTATTTTAAAGACGACAGCAAAGTATTTGATGACTGTTAATATAGACACAGCAGATGGGTTAGTCAATGGAGCAACAGGTATACTGAAACAGATAGATTTAGACACAAACAGTCATCCGATAAAATTATGGATCGATTTTAGGGAAGAAAGAGTAGGAGCAGTAGCTCGCTCAAAATGTAGGAACCTTGTCGATCCATCGTGGACCCCAGTTTCGAAAGTTGTAAAAAACTTTCAGTTTAACAAGAATGAAAATGTCACTATAGACCGTAGGCAGTTTCCAGTTGTACCTGCAGAAGGTATAACTATACACAAGAGTCAGGGCGCAACATACAGCCAGGTGGTGGTCCACACCAGTTCACGTATGGAGCGAGCAGCAATCTACGTTGCTTGTAGTAGGGCAACCAGTGCAGCTGGGCTATTTATAGTAGGAGACTTTTATCCGCCTCAACCCCTTCGAAATACAGCCCAAAGTTCATAACGAACTTGAAAAATTGCGCTCCATTAATTTGCTAAGCACTCATTTCGATTATTTAATCAACAGCTCTCACTTAGAATTAGTTTTTCATAACGCCCAAAGCCTGCATTGTCATATTAGGGATGTTCAGTCCGATAAGCTTATGCTTCAGGCTTCTATGTTGTGTTTTGTTGAGGGTTCAACCTATTCAAATGAGACATATGAAGTACCAGGCTTTGCAATTGCTGTGCGTCTAGATTGTCCAGATGGAAACTATAGGGTGCGACCAAAAAGAGGCATTCTCATTTTCGTTAGGAACGAACTATTCGAGAATGTTAGTCTTTGCTCCAGTGGTCGAAAGAGTAGTGGTCCTGAGGTATTTGAGTATGCAGTTTTAAAGTATAAGTCTGTAGGGATGTTAGTCTTATATAAAAGTCCGCGTTATCCATTAGGTAAATTTAAGACGGAAATTGAGAATTTATTTGTTGAGTACAGTTCTGTATTAAATAGCAGTTCCATTATATTAGGAGATTTTAATTTGTGCTTACGAGCTTTAGTTGAGGCTAGGGATACGTATGATCTGTTGCTTAGAAAGGGATTTAGATCTCTATTAGATTTGAAAACGCCCACAACCAATAGTGACACTCACATTGATTGGGCGTTTTCAAATATGACGGATGGCCATGCCATCGCAAAAGTCTTTGAGACCGTGTATAGTTTTCATGAGGCAGTTTCTGTCAGTGTTAGGGATAATTTGTAGAAGATAGGTAGGGCCCGGTTACGGTTACGGTTACGGTTTTTTTTTTTTTTGGGGAACATGGAGTTGCTTAAATGATAAGTATTTAAGCAACTCAAGTCGACTCGTAGGTCTTTATTGATATATCGACCCCATTGCTATTGCAATGGCCTCCACGTGGTGTTCCCTGGATACCGATTTTATATAATATAATCGGGAGCAAATGCGAGCGGCGACCCCAACTGGTACAGAGTATGTTATAGTCGGGCTTGACCGACTTTCTTTCTTGTTTTTTATAATTCTACCAAGTTTTATTAAAATCGGACAACTATATGGTATAGCTGCCATACAAAAGATGGGTCAGAAAAACAGTCTGTAGCATCCTGCATTTTTGTATTTGTTTGTTTCATATGCTCTCACATAATTTTAAAAACTTTTGGCCAAATCGGATGACTATAATATATAGCTCCCATACGAACGATCGGTCGGAAAATGGGAAAAAAAAGTATTTTTTGAAAAGCGAGCACTTGCAAGGGTATGAAAACTTCGGCACTCACTTTTCTCATTCATGGTAATGGCTAATTCCCTTTTCTTCTAAGTCTTTTCTTCCGTGTGCACATTGTCTAGAAGCTCCCATCCAGAGCAGATTGAAAGCATTAAATTTGTTTCTATAGTTGTGAGTAGTTGTGTTCCTCCACGTGGGTCTCAGTCAATATAAAGATGTCTAATTCGTCTATATAGTTGAAAAAGTCGTAGTAAAGGCATTTACTTTTTAGTCCGTGGATGTGGTAGCCAACTATGCGTAACTTAGTTATAATAGTATTAATAAGTTTTTCCTGGATTCCTTCATCTATTCCGTCTTTCAGTTTTTTTGGAAAATGCGCAATAGCTAGGAGATTTTCCTTATCCAGGTCAATTTTATCTGCTCAGGGCCTATAAAGATCCCTAAGTACCTTAAATACAGTTTCCCTCCCGCATTTAAGGCAATCTTTATCGTCAAAATGGAACCAACGCTTTCCGATGCATATTTCGTCGTTGCGTACAAAAATTTTGTGGGCTTGGCTTATCCATAAGGTGGCTCTTTTTGCTTGCTGAATCATTTTTTTATGCAACATTATTTGAACTCAACTCTCGCTTTTTAGTTCATCCATTTCAGCTAGTATTTTGACCCCAAAATTTGCAATGTCGTTTTTGGTTGCTATGGCGGAGGACATCGAAGTTAGCTCTGACCTATTTCCTTTATGGCAGCCATTATGTCATCTAGGGTTATAGGTGCAGTTTCTTCACAATGGAGTCTCTTTAAGCTTGGCTGTGTGGTAACTTGTCGCTTTGGTGTGTTATATTCATTATTTGGTGGTGTTCGCTTCATATTCAGTTTGACGTTTGAAATTAACTGATAAGCAACTGGCTGTGGCGCAGGGATTCCAATTATTTGCTGCAGGTACGGTCACAAAAAGTAAACAAACCAGAGCTCACAACAAACGCGTCCACCTCTCTTCAACTCTCTCACACCCCAAAAGTAATAGTCTAACGGTGTCAGATCACAGCTTCTTGGCGGTCAATTCACATCTCCATATTTGCTGATTATTCGATTTTCGAAGATAGGGCGCAGAAGATCGATTGTGGCGTGCGCTGTGTGGCACGTAGCGCCGACTTGTTGAAACCAAATATCGACCAAGTCTTCCGCTTCAATTTCCTCAAAGAACCAATCACTTAACATTGCGCGGTAGCGCTCACAATTCACGGTCACGGTGGCTCCTTCTTCATTTTCAAAGAAAAATGAACCAATGATGCCTCGAGACCAAAATCCGCACCAATCAGTGACAATTGGTGGGTGCATTGGCTTCTCGACGACGACGTTATCGGATTTTCTGTGCCTCAGAAGCGACAATTTTGTTTATAAACATAACCACCGAGGTGGAAATATGCTTTATCCGAAAAGATGGTTTTTCGGTCAAATTCACCTTCCGCCCAATTTGCGAACTGCCGAAGATTTGGATGGTCAATTGGCTTTAGCTGCTGCACCAATTGAACTTTGTACGGCTTCATGGCAAGGTCTTTATATAAAATGCTCATCAAAGAAGTGCGCGAAATGTCCAATTGTTGAGGTCGATGGGGAGGTGACGTCGATGGTTGTTCACGCACATTTTCAGCAAGCGCAGCAATGTTTTCGGTAGAGCGCACCGGACGAGTACGTACACGGGGATTGGGTTATCCACCAACATTCCAGTTTCACGAACTCGCTTCACAAATTGATCCACAAATTGAGTTTTCGGAACATTTTTTTTGGTTAAATCCTTTATTTTCAAGTTTCACACAGTTCGAGTCGAGGACTCACCACTTTGGAAATATGTTTTTAGTATTTCCAAAGTTTCTTTAAGCGAATACCGGCCCATTTCGTAAATGTCAAAGTTTTTACTAAACATAAGTCGCTTTCCGAATGACATTTGACGTTTTTAAAGTCAAATTATGAATAGTTCAAATTCCAAACACTCGATGGACCACCCTGTATACTATTTGGATGTTGAAAATTTTACAAGGGTTCGATTGGACAGATCGTTAATGGAAAAGCCTTAAGATAGACTTTTATTATTTTTAAAGCAAAAACAATTAATTATATGTACAATAGAGCGTACCTGCCTTGTATGAAAAAAAAACAATTTTTTCTAGTTCTTTGAGGCTCATAGCTCAAAAAATTCAGAATATTGTATAGAGAACTTAACGAAAATCCAAAATCAGATATCTTAAGGTTAAATGGTGCCGATGAGGCTTTAAAGTTTCTAATTTCCCCGTAATTCATTATTGAATTATCAATGTAGGCAGAGACCTTTTACCAAAATGTCTAAAAAATAATTCAAATACTTCATATATTAAAAAGCTACTAACACGATGGGAGGGCACCAAATTAATGATTCTTCTGAATGTAAAACGCTTTGAATTTTCTCTTATAATTACTTCTCCTTTGTCTTCGTTGAGTACTTTGAACAAATATCCAGAAACCCCATGCTTGCAGATTAGATTCTGACAAAATTCAATTGACGATATCAACTTCTGTAAATTCCAATAGTTATGCAATCTAAACAACTTTGTTTAGTCATATACTCATGCAATTTTTTACCTTTTATGAGAAATTTAAAAGAGAATTATCTGGTTGGGTTTGTGAAATCGGCCCTCGTCTAAGAAAATCTCATACTAATAGGAGTCTTTCGTGCAGTGCTGTTTTATGGTTAAGAGCTTAAGCTAGTCCAATTTATCGCTGGTCATTAAAAACAACTAAAATAAAATTCATTATGGTTTCTCAAACTTCGTCAGGTCGTCTATCCAACGTTCTCAAAATAGTTAGACGACAGTTCTTTCCTCGTTCTTTCGTTCTTAATTTCAAGATTTGTTAACTTCTGAAACGAAAAGTGCATGTGGGCAAGGCAAACATCTTCAAGATCTAAATACTGCCGAAACGGTGCCACCGCTGGTATAAATAGATGTTCCATAAAGTGTCATTTTTGGATCGTTTTTCAAAAAGTGCATCACTGTAATATAGTTGGATAGCTGCTTGTTATCAACAAAGCAAGGACGTGTACTGTTGAACAGTGTTTTTCCCAAATCCATGGCAGATCCCAGATTAAAGAACACATCACGACGCCCTTCTACATTTTGCATGAAAGCAATTAATCACAAATTTGGTGCCCTCCAAATGTGTTGCTAGCTTTACAATTTGTGAAATATTTGAATATTTTTTTCGACATTTTGGTAAAAGGTCTCTGCCTACATTGATAACCCAAAAATAAATTTCGAGGAATTTGGAAACTTTGAAGCCTCATCGGCACTATTAAACCTTAAGATATCTGAATTTGGATTTTCGTTAATTTCTCTATAAAATATTGTGAATTTTTTGAGCTATGAGACTCAAAGAATATAAAACTTTTAAAATCGTATGGAGAAAAGTACGCCCTAATGTACATGGATCATAAATAAATGTATACAAATAATTGTAGTAGTCGGATTTGCCTTTCTTACTCTAAGCGGGAAAAAGTGACGCGCGCCGAAGGCAAAAGACAAAGCGGAGAAACGGATTAACGGCGCATCGTTATTGTTTCTGGTTTTGCGGTTTGCATAGAAAAATCTAAGTCTAATTCTAAGTCTTCATTTCTACTGGCAGCTCGTGAGTTATTACAATTCAACTAATCTTCAAGTTATTAAAATAAATAATTTACTTGTGTAAAGTGAATGGATACTTGTCTGCAGACTAGTTACTGTGATGTAAAATAGATTGCTCGTTTTATGTATTGTTTTTAACTCAAATCAATAACTGGTTTTTCAATATTCACTAGATTTTTGTTTATTATGATAATTTAAAGTTCTAATATATATTGTTAAATAAAATGAATTTAAATGGAATGACTATACAACTTTGCGAGTTTGTGAATCAAACCTAGAACTGGTAAATTATTTGATTAAATGCATGAATCGAATTAAAGTCAATGTAAACTAAATTGATCGGTGACTTCTTTGCAAAAGTCTGTAGTGAATTAATAAGTGAATTAAATATGAATTTATATCATCAATGAATTCAAATAAGAAATCATGCGTGAACATGAGCATCATGGGCAGGTAAATTCACAGTTAAATACCGTTGATTCCTCGATACCCATGACCAATTCCTTAGTTTATGCAGGTCTTCCTTGTTTTATGTAATACTACTGTGGGCAAAAATTTGTTTGTAGAATGAAAAATCTTTATTTATTCTTCTAAATCAATTTCATCCCCTTCAAAGTAATCCCCTCCCGATAAAATACACTTATGCCAACGTTTTTTCCAATCCTCGAAACATGCCAAATAGTCCCTTTCCGGTATAGCCATCAGCGCTTTCTTCGATTCAGCTTTTATCTAATCAATCGACTCGAAACGCGTTCCCCGAAGTGGTCTTGTACGGTTTTCAAAGCTCAAAGAAACACACAATACAGCGAATTCAAAAGCTCATCTTCACACGCACTCACTCCCATCAAACTTTGGTCGCAGAAGAGCAAAGAGTCGAGAACTGAACGTCATCGAGTGCAGTTGCGTGCTGGTCGCGAGCATCTAATCGTTTTGCCTTTTCTAATCTTTTCTCTAATTTGTAAAAATTAATATTATTTGCATTTGTTAAAAATAAACTGAAATTGAATTGAACTTGTAATTAGTCACATCGTCTCGGCAAATTATTACAAATTGACGGAAAAGTCCCCCGAGCAGAATTTGCTCATCATTGAAACTGCCAGGAGGCAAGTTTCACAACATTTTTGGTGGCCCATGGGGGGAACCGGCAATACAGACTATTACAAGTAGTTCAAGTTCAAGTGCAAATTAAATCACAAACATCCTACATCTTTACACACATTCATATAAATCATACCAGCCGCATTGCACGTGGCCCAGCAACCAAACGCCAAGGCCCGTTACACAGAAGCATCTAGCAGCACAAAGACGATCGCAAAGAAGAAACTGCAAACACAAACCAACGGCACTTTTTCACTTTGGACAGCAGACTTGAGTGAAAACTGGCTTTGCAGGCAACGCATCGAGCTCGGAACATCAGCCCAATTGAGTGGAAAGCAACTCCGAACGAGAAGTGGCTTCGCAGCGAGCGCAGTCAACGGGAGCATCATCACACTTGAGTGAGAAGGTGAGTGTTTATTGTGCGTATATTTGTGTTGCGATCAAAGTGAGTGCATTTTATTTCTGAAGTTTGCACTTAACCAATTAGAGATGGCACCTAACAATGATGCACGACCCACAGATCGATGGCCTATTTGCTCTTCAGACGGATTTGGTTGGCCGATTAAACAATATATATCGAAACTTTAAAAAGGACAGCATAGAACGAAAAACTAAGCCTTATTTTCAGCTGCGCTTACGCAAATTAGAAGACCTGTCAATTGAATTCAATAAAAATCATCAGCAGCTGATAATACTCAAATGCCCAAGTTCTCATTCATATATAACTAACGAGGTAGCCTTTCAGTTCGACGAGGACTACACAACAATCGCCTGCACCATATCAGAGGCTTACAAACATATGCTGAACGTGTCAAATGTTTGTATCAACGCTCTGAAGCGCCTCGATATCGCCATCACGACTTGCGATCATTGGATTGTGCATCACCTTGTTACAAAACTTCCAACCACCACACTTCAAGCATGGGAGCACTTTCTTGGCAGCTCTGTCAGTATTCCTGCCTTTGCTCAATTGGAATCCTTCATCAACAACCGTCTCATAAGCATTGACGTGATCGAAAATCGATGTTTATCTACACAAACGCGGTCATCTATACCGCAACCTGCCGCTCAACGGCACAACCACAAATCCTCAGGCAACACACCTTCCAAGGGACACAGTTTTCACACCACGACTGGAACTGCTGACCCCATTCGCTGCACGCTCTGTGGCGACTCCCATATTCTCCGTCATTGTCCTGACTTCTTGGCCAAGGATTGCTTCGCAAGGAAAGCCGTCGCCGATCATGCTAGGGCATGCCTCAATTGTCTTAGCATCTCGCACAGCCTTGCGCAATGCCCAAGCAGCAGGAATTGTTTGCAGTGCGGTCAAAGGCATCACTCGCTTTTACACTTTCCAAACAATACATCCTCTGCTAATGCGGCTCCGAAGCATTCACCCCAAACTCTTAACTCGAACCATAGCTCACGTTCCAGTGGTCCTGTACTGTCAGCGACTCCCGTCTCGTCTACAGGAACCAACACAGCGCAACTCCATAGCTATCGTTTGCGTGATCTCTCACAGCCTGCAGCTACCGACTCGTTTGTGGGAACACACACTGCTCAACTCACTTCCGCAGTTGCAACAAATCGCATACCCAGCACTATGCTTCTGGCCACGGCTCTTGTCAGAATTCACAACTATGAAACTGGTCAATCCGCAGTGGTCCGTGCGCTTGTGGACTCTGGCTCCGAAGGCACTCTAATCACGGAACGCACCGTAAAAGCGCTTGGTCTTAAGCGCCATCCTATTTCAGCAAAAATAGCTGGAGTAAGTGAAACCTCAACCAGTATATGCAAGTATACGACGGAGCTATCATTAAGTTCATGTACCAATCCACAATTTTGTACAAGCATCGATGCTGCGTTTGTACTTAATACCCTCACATCTCATCTACCCAAGCAATCAATAAATTTGCATGACTGTCATCATCTACAAGGATTAGAACTTGCCGATCCCAAGTTCTTTAAATCAAACCTAATTGATCTTCTTCTTGGAGTGGACATAATACCACAACTCATGCTTCCGGAACTTCGTCGAGGAAGAAAAGATCAACCAATAGCACAGCGAACGCAGCTCGGCTGGATCGTCTTTGGTCAAGCCACTGCCACACCGTCACATACTGTCACAATTCGCAGTCATCACACCCACCTGGAGAATTTGGTTAAAAAATTCTTTGAAATGGATCAAGTAAGCTCCACCAGACAGCTAACACTAGAAGAGCAATGGTGTGAAGAACACTTTCAACGTACTCACACACGCCAACCAAACGGCAAGTATATGGTTCGCCTCCCTTTTAAGCGTTCGTTTGACCCCAAACAAGTACTTGGCAAATCACGCCAAATTGCACTTAACCGCTTCACAATGCTTGAGCGCAAGTTCCAAAGACAGCCAGAACTATACAAGCGTTACACCCAGGTCATCAACGAGTATTTTGAACTAGGCCAAGTTACCAAAATAACGACTTCTGAAGCGCAACATTGTTTTATTAACGAAAGGGAAGGTCTTACTTGTACTTCTTGCACCTTACCCCATCACGCAGTAATTAAGGAGGAAGTCTATCCTCTAAAGTGAGAGTCGTGTATGATGCCTCCTGTAAGACATCAAATGGGAAATCACTGAACGATGTACTGTGCACCGGTCCAGCCCTACAAAATGATCTGGCAGGCGTTGTTCTAAAATGGCGCTTCCACCGATTTGTATTCGCAGCAGATATTCAAAGGATGTACAGGTGCATTGATGCTGAGTACTACTTAAATACCGTCACATTCGGAACGGCTTCAGCCCCATACACAGCCATCCGTATCATACTACAATTAGCAGAAGATGAACAGGATAGATATCCACTCGCCGAAGCAGTACTTAAAAACGAGATGTATGTTGATGACGTACAAAGCGGTCATTCTACCAAATCTGGAGCCATACAAATCAGAGATCAATTGGTTGCAGCTCTGCGATCCGCTGGAATGGAACTCAGGAAATGGTCCGCAAACAACGCATCACTGTTAAGCAACATACCTCGAGAAAATCTATCCAGCACCAACATATTAGAGTTTGACAATCAAGACTCTATTAAAACCTTAGGTCTCTACTGGCATCCTAATAAAGACTATTACGGTTTTAAAATCAAATTCACAATAAACCCAGTATACACTAAACGTTCTATACTTTCCACAGTCGCGCGCCTATACGATCCCTTGGGCTTCCTAACTCCCAGCATCACTACAGCCAAGGCGATCCTCAAGGACGTATGGAAAACACAAAGTCAACGCGATGATGGCAACTTTTCTCCGCTGGATTGGGACGAACCACTGCCATCTCCTTTAAGCGAACGATGGCATGATTTTGTAAATAACCTGCCACACATTGAACATATTCAAGTACCCAGATGGCTGGGTTTCGACATTCAGGATCTCTCATCACTTCAGCTTCATGTATTCTGCGACGGATCATCCATGGCATATGCAACATGTGCATACATTCGATCAGAACAATCTGATGGGATCATTCACACACATCTACTTGCTGCACGCAGCCGAGTAACGCCAACAAAACCAATCACCATTCCTCGTGTGGAACTCTCTGGTGCGTTGCTTGCTGTAAAGTTGGCCAAATGGATCCGTGAGCAGCTGCACACTCATCAACCGTTCTCAGAGATTTTCTATTGGTCAGATGCAACAATTGTACTCTTTTGGATAAATGGTGATCCCTCCCGCTGGCAAACCTTTGTCTCCAATCGCGTCGGGCAGATCCTCGAATGCAGTACACCTACGCAGTGGAGACATGTACCTACCGCTGACAACCCAGCAGACTGTGCTACGCGCGGTCTCACCCCACAGGAGTTGGCCATTCATCCTCTATGGTGGTCAGGTCCCCAATGGCTTCACGAGCAAGAATCACATTGGCCTGCAAGCAATTGTTCCATCCAGAACATTGACATGGGCAGTATTGAAGAAAAACCGTCCAAGTTGTTGCTGCATAATGCTGAAATTTCTGAAGTCCAGGAGTCCTTCATCAAAAACTACTCTTCATACGACAAGCTAATCTCAGTCATGGCATACGTACTACGGTTCATACGCAACACTCGCGCCAAAGGTAATCAACTTCTATCCGGCCCTCTTCAGGTGCAAGAACGACAGGGCGCCCTGAGTAAAATCGTCCGTATTGTCCAGAAAGAGATATTTAACGCTGAAATTTCGATACTAAATGCCAACAAACCCTTACCAAGCAAACATAAGCTTTGTCAGTTATCACCCTTTCTAGACGACAAACATATAATTCGAGTTCGTGGTCGTTTACGAAATGCCAATCATCTTTCTGTAAACCAACGAAACCCAGTGATACTACCACATATGCATCATTTCACTGATCTCGTGGTTCGAAATGCACATCGCATCACATTGCACGGTGGCATAGAACTGACACTAGCCACAATCCGACACGAGTTTTGGATAATCAATGGGAAACAAGTCGTCAAGCGCATCCTTTGAAAATGCGTGCAGTGTTTTCGACATCGACCTAAACCAAGTATGCAATTGATGGCAGATCTTCCTCTGCACCGAGTAAACCCTCCCAAACGGGATTTTATTGCCACTGGAGTGGACTACACGGGAGCCTTTGAAATTCGAGCATCAAGGTTCCGTGGACACACAAGCTACAAAGCGTATATAGCAGTTTTTATCTGCCTAGCTACAAAGGCTATACACCTAGAAGCTGTTACAGGATTATCCACTGAACATTTTCTCATGGCTTTGCAGCGTTTTATAGCACGACGCGGATATTGTCAGCACATGTACAGCGATTGCGGCACTAACTTCATCGGAGCAGACAAAGCAATTCAAAGCTGGCATTTAACCTTTCAGAAGGAGCTGTCAGAGAACTTAGTTCCCTATCTAGCCTCACGTCAAGTTCAATGGCACTTCAACCCTCCGCACAGTCCAAATTTTGGAGGACTATGGGAAGCCAATGTCAAAGCAGTCAAAACCCATCTCTATCGAACTTTCTCAGGACACCGAATGACATATGAACAACTCGCCACAGTTTTAACACAGATAGAAGCTTGCCTTAATTCTAGGCCCTTATGCCCTCTTAACGGTGAGCCAGATGACCTATCGGTGCTAACACCCGCTCAATTTTTGATAGGCGATTCGCTGTTAGCTCCACCGGATATCTCTCCAAAGGATGTTCCACTCAGCACTCACTTTTTGAAAGGACAAAGAATGTTGCGACAATTCTGGACACGTTGGAGTACTAATTGGCTTTCTCACCTACAAGCTCGCCCGAAATGGCGCAACGATACCGACAACCTTCAAGTTAAAGACATCGTCATTATCAAGGATGACCGGCTGCCGCCCAACGAATGGAAATTAGGAAGAATTATTTAAGTTCACCAATCTGGTTAGGGTGGCCACTATTAAAACAGCATCCGGAGTATATAAACGATCTGTTTCTAAAATTTGCCGACTGCCACTACCAAGACTTTACGAGCCAGATCCAGAAACATCCTATTACCCAAACTAGCACCTTTGATCGCACAGTTATATGCCATAATAAACACTTTCTCTTTTCAGTAGATCAACTGGATAGTAGCGATCGATTGGTTCAAAATACTGGTCCCAGTATTGGGGTCGGCATGTACGGTTTTCAAAGCTCAAAGAAACACACAATACAGCGAATTCAAAAGCTCATCTTCACACGCACTCACTCCCATCAAACTTTGGTCGCAGAAGAGCAAAGAGTCGAGAACTGAACGTCATCGAGTGCAGTTGCGTGCTGGTCGCGAGCATCTAATCGTTTTGCCTTTTCTAATATTTTCTCTAATTTGTAAAAATTAATATTATTTGCATTTGTTAAAAATAAACTGAAATTGAATTGAACTTGTAATTATTCACATCGTCTCGGCAAATTAATACAAATTGACGGAAAAGTCCCCCGAGCAGAATTTGCTCATCATTGAAACTGCCAGGAGGCAAGTTTCACAACAGGTCTCTTGAGTTTTGGGAATAGCCAGAAGTCACACGGAGCCAAATCAGGCGAATACGGTGGTTGCGGAACGATATGCGTCGAATTTTTGGCGAAATGGTCTTGAAGAACGAGTGCAGTGTGAGACGGTGCATTATCGTGATGCAAAAACCAAGAGTTGTTGGCCCATAATTCTGGTCTAGACGAATTGCTTCACGCAAACGACGCATAACGCTCAAATAATATTCCTTATTAACAGTTTGGCCGGATGGAAGGAATTCATAGTGCACCACACTACGAAAATCGAAAAAAACTGTCATCATGACCTTGATTTTTGAACGACTTTGACGTGCTCTTTTCGGTCTGGCCTCGCCTTTAGCACGATATTCGCTTGATTGGTCGGTTGTTTCAGGGTCGTAAGCATCAATCCAAGTCTCATCTCCCGTAATCATGCATTTGAGCTTGTTCTGATAGTCAGAAAGCATTGTTTCACACACATCAACGCGATGACTTTTTTGCAAGAAATTGAGAACATTCGGTACCAAACGAGATTTGATTTTTCGTAGGCCCAAATGGTCTTTCAAAATGGTTTTCACAGATCCTTCTGATATTCCGATCATATCAGTAAGGTCTCTAACAGTCAACCGACGATTTTTGCGCACTAATTCCGCCACTTCATTGACGTGTTGGTCATCTGTTGACGTCGATGGTCGTCCGGAGCGCTCCAAGTCATCCACACGTTCTCGACCCTCTTTGAAGTCTTTGTACCACTTATAAACATTTTTTTGTGACATGGTCGAATCAACAAAGGCCTTCCGCAACATCCTCAACGTTTCGGCAGCCGAAATTTCATTCCGCAAACAAAATTTGATGGCACTTCTCTGCTCAATTAAATCAGACATTGTAAAAATCGAAAAATGCACTCTTGGTCGATGGAAAACACAAGCGTAAATATATTACTGCTAATGACATTCACATGAAATTTGGCCCAGATGTCATCAACAGTCCTGCCAACTCAAGAAAAACGAACTAGCCCGAATTGTTAGGCCCGCGAAGTTTAAATTGAAAATTCATCTTATTCACCTTCACCTTTTTGCCCACATTAGTATAACATACAACAAACGTGAAATTCCAAATTTTTCTTTTGTTAATAAACAATAAAGTGTTCCACAATGAGAATGACACCTCGAAATGTTGTTTCAGTTAAGTGGAGAAAAAGTTATTAACAGTCAAAGTTTCAAAACAGCTTTGTGCCAATACATTATTGATTCACTGTATACATATATAGAGAATATACAGGGTGCGCCATATAAAGTGTCGGTATGGCAACACTGAATAACTTTGACATTTACCAACCGATTGCTTATGTTAGACATGTTTTGGAAACATCAATCTAGTACAATTTTGACCATGGAACGCTTCACACCAAAACAACGTGCCGAAATAGTGACGCTGTTCACTACGCCGACGCCGACAATGAACCAGATTTTTGGAAACAAATTTTGATGACCGATGAGGCCCATTTCACGCTTTCTGGTGGTGTTAATAAGCAAAATTGTCGCATATGGGGCACGGAAAATCCACACCGCATCCATGAAATACCTTTACACGACCAAAAAGTGACTGTTTGGGCCGGCGTTTGCGCCAAAACCAAAATGCCGCAAAAGGGGCACATTTTGTTGTGGCCAATAAAGGCGGCCACTTAATTGATGTTGTGTTCAAAAAGTAGTCGAAATAAATTGTACAGGACCAAATAAAAGGAACAAGATCAACATATAGCAATCGGTTGTTTGTTTTTATATTTATTCAGTGTTGCCATACCAAAACTTTATATGGCGCACCCTGTATACTGTTAAAAGTTTTTCTCACAAAGTATTCGCTCGACATGAATGATTTTTTTTAAACTCTCTTACATATTCAAGAGAGTTTAAAAAAGTCCTATTCAAGAGAGTTTAAAAAAAGTCCTATTCAATAGAGTATAGGCTTTCAGGGTACATCTCCTGAAAGTGGAGATATCATGCAAAACGTGATGAGCCGGATTTTCTACTGGATATTTTAAGTACCTGTAAAGCATAGATCCGCCCCCAACTTATTTTTTTATCAATTGTTCATGCATTTTTACCAGTTTTGCATTAAAAGTTTTATAATCAGGGGTGCCTAAGAATTCACTAGCGATTTGGCTACTAGCAATTTGTCAAAACTCCTAAAATGTTCGCCATGCCACAGAACTTTGAGCGATTTCGTTTTATTAGCTTGTTCACAAACCGTTTCGAACTTGATTGCATAGGGTAGACACCTCTCAAGAGGAAATTCTCGATATATTTTTAAACATTTAAATCTATATACATAAAGTTGTTCAACCTGGCTGACTGACTGACTGGTGACCGTCGTGCAGCTCAGGGTGGAAATTGGGTGGTAAAGGTTGAATAAATTGAAATTTAGATCCGAGCGATTAGCTCCATTTCCGAAGTTACTCATAAAAAAAGTATAAGCAACGTGACTTTGCACTTTTGGAAAATCTACTCCCAAAGTCGGAAAATGGGCGAAGAACTGTTGTATGCAACTCTTTTGATTTTCATCTGATCAGGCTCAAATTAATTTTCAGAAATCTATATGAAAACTCATCAAAGACTACATACCAGACTGCCGAAAAATTCACCCCCCAGCGTGCAAATTGGATGGTAAAGATTGAATAAGCTGAAATTTAGATCCGAGCGATTAGCTCCAAACTCATTTCCGAAGTTACTCATAAAAAAAGTATAAGCAACGTGACTTTGCACTTTTGGAAAATCTACTCGCAAAGTCGGAAAATGGGCGGAAAACTGTAATATGCTACATTTTTGTTTTTCATCTGATCGGGTTCAAATTTATCTTCAGAGATCTATATGAAAATTCAACAATGTCTGCATACCAGACTTCCGGAAAATTCACCCCCCAGCGTGGAAATTGGGTGGTAAAGGTGGTATAAGTTGAAATTTAGATCCGAGCGATTAGCTCCAAACTCATTTCCGAAGTTACTCATAAAAAAATATAAGCAACGTGACTTTGCACTTTTGGAAAATCTACTCCTAGAGTCGGAAAATGGGCGGAAGACTGTTGTATGCAACTTTTTTGTTTTTTATTTGATCGTGTTCAAACTCATTTTCGAAATTTCAACAATAAATGCATACCACACTTCCGGAAAATTCACCCCCTGGATGGAAATTGGGTGGTCAGGGTTGTATGGGTTGAATTTTAGTTCCCAGCGATAATCTCCAAACTCATTTCCTTTTTTTTTTTTTAATTTCCCAATTGTTTTGTATTTTGTCTATTTTTGTTGACATTACATACATTTATAACGCTAGAGGGGTTTTCTTAATGTTATACTTACATCTACATATAACATTGTTATACATACATCTACATATAACATTGGCTTGACAGGATTAATTTAGGTTACATTATAGTATTTACAGTTCGGACAAGATACTTAGTACACAATAAAAATATCAAATTAAGTCTACAGGACGATTTCTTTTAAGTCTGCGAGGTCGAAGGAGTTCCAGTGCTGGGATTACGTTTATTTCCTCGTTTTCGTGCGCATTTATTTTGGTTTGGTGTCTTCTTGCAGCTTTTATTATTTCGTCCTTTACTGTTGGTACATTTAATTCTTTATGAATATCGTCATCAGATATATAACGGGGAGCGTTGAGAATAGCGCGTATTATTTTAGATTGTTGACTTTGGATTATTTTTATGTTAGTTGGTTTCGCTGTTCCCCACAACTGGATACCATAGGTCCATATTGGTTTGATAATTATTTTATAAATAGAAGTTTGTTGTGAATTGATAATTGGGATTTTTTCGTAGTAGCCAGTATAGTTGTTTGTATTTTGCTTTAATTTGGTCTCTTGTTCTTTCAATGTGGTGCTTCCATGTTAGTTTTTTGTCTAGGTACATCCTTAGATATTTGGGTTCTTCGCATCTGCTGATGACAGTTCCATTTAGATGTAAGTTTCGCGGTATAAATTTTCTTTTTGTTGTGTAGATTATGTATTGTGTCTTCTGTTGGTTTATCTTGATGTGCCACGAGTTGGACCATTCTGCTGTTTTATTGAGTATATATTGTAGGTTCCTTGTTGCTACTGCCAATTATTTATGTGCGTAGAGTAGTACTGTGTCATCTGAAATCAAAAGTGGCGATCATAGCATTTCTGTCTTCAGGTACTGGTATGTCTGCTGTGTATAATGTGTATAATAGCGGTCCAAGCACGCTGCCTTGGGCTATTCCTGCTCTTATTTCTCGTAGCGTGGATGTTTCATCATTGTATTTTACATAAAATTTCCGCTGTGTTATGTAACTTTTTAGTATTAGAAAGATATTTTGTGGTAACATACGTTTCAGTTTAGAGAGTAGTCCATTGTGCCATACCTTATCAAAAGGCTTTTCTATGTCTAGGTATACCCCGACACAGTACTTTTTGTTTTCCAGATCGTCCATTATTTTCTGGGTAACTCGGTGTATCTGTTGTATGGTCGAGTGTTTCTGTCTAAATCCAAACTGATGGTCTGGAATTATTTTATTTTGGTCAAGTAGCTTCTCGAATACTTTGCTAAGTGTCGGTAATAGGCTTATTGGTCTGTACGAAGACGAAATCTTTGGATCCTTTCCAGGTTTAGGAATTGCAATGATTTCCGAAATTTTCCATAGCCATGGAAAATGTTTTTGTCTCATTATGCAGTTGAACAGATTTCTAATGTATATTATTGCTTTTGGTGGCAGTTCCTTAAGTAGCGTTCCTGTTATTTGGTCATATCCGGGCAACTTAATGGGTTTGATGCGGAGTTTGATGCAGTTTATTATCTCTGTGATTGTTATTGGAAGAACATCTAGAGTTGGATGCTGGCCTATGGCTTGATCGTTTGGTTGTGCGTCGTTGATTGATCCGTTTGGAAATACGTCTGCATAGTATGTTGCAAGTGTTGTAGCCTTTTCCTTGTTTTGTCTGGCCCATGTCCCGTTGTCTTGCCGAATTGGTGGTTGGTGAACAGTTTTGTTTAAAGTATATCTCTAATGAGTAATTTGTCGCTTTTGTAGCATCCAGATTGGCTAAATACTTTGACAGTCCATCATCATTCCTTTTTTGAAGTTCGTGTTTGATGGTTTTTGTTATTTCGTTTAATTTCCTTTTGTCCTCTGGGTATCGAGTATTTTGCCATCTTTTCCGCAGATCGCGCTTCGTCTTTAGTAGTTTTGTTATTTTTGGACATCGAGTTGATACGAGTGGTTTCCTTGTTACTTTCGGAGTCGATTTAGAAGCAGCTTCATGTATTATGTAGTTTATGTATATTACTGAGCGTTCTATGTCATCTGCTGTTTTTAATGGCACCTTCAGTGTAAGATGAGTATCTATATAGTCTCTATAGGAGTCCCAATCAGTTTTCTCATTGTACATTTTTGACATTTTAAAGACATACATTGGTTTCTCGTAAAATGTCAATAGTAATGGGGAGTGGTCAGATGATAAGTCGTACATGCTTTCAATTTGAAACTGTTGCATATCATAACCTTTTATAATGCCGATGTCAATAAGGTCAGGAATTTTCTTCCTGTCAGTCGGCCAGTATGTCGGCTCCCCTGTGCTGATGTGTTTGGCTCCTATTGATTCTACTGATTTTAGGAGTTGTTTTCCTTTATTCGTGCATAATCTTGATCCCCAGATAGTATGTTTTGCATTAAAGTCTCCTCCACATATGAATCGTTTTCCTAGAGTATTAAAGTATTGCACATATTCATTGGTTGTAATTTTGTGTCTGGGTGGGCTATAGAGAGAAGAGATGGTAAGTACGCCATACTTGTCGTATATTTGCACATTTGTTGATTGTATATGATTTGTCTTGTAGTGGTCCATCTCAGAGTATTTTATGTTGCTTTTTAGTATTAATGCTGATCCAGCATGTCCTTTTCCATCAGGGTGGTTTGTGTTGAGAATGGTGTAATTGGGTATATTTAGGCAATGTTTTTTTGTGTAATGGGTTTCCGAGATGAGCGCTATATCTACATTGTTGTCGCTAAGGAACTGCTTTAGCTCTTGAATGTGGTTTTGCAGTCCGTTCGCATTCCAGATGACTATTCGCAGCTTATCGTTCATTTTGTTGGGTACCCAAATTTCTTGCAAGGAGTGGAAAACTGTTGTATGCAACTTTTTTGTTTTTTTATCCAATCAGGTACAAACTCAATTTCAAAGATCTTAATGAAAATTCAACAATAACTGCATACCATTTTTCGGAAAATTCACCCTTTGGGTGGAGAATGGGTGGTCAAGGACGTATGGAGGAAAGTTTAGTATCCAGCGACTAGCTCCAAACTCTTTTTCAAAACTACTCGCAAATAAATACGAAATAGGTAACTGTCAAATTTTGGAAAACCTATTCCTAAAGTCGGATAATGGCCAAAAAACTGCTAAATTTAGCATTTCAATTAAAAAAAAAGAAATTTATGTTTTCCTTGCGATCGGATTCAAGCTAATTTTCTTAGCTCTATTTGAAAATTCCAAAAAAAAATATGTTCACTTTGGGTGTTGTGTTTTTAACTTTCTCTTGATTAAATTCAAATTAATTTTCAAATTTACACATACAAAAATATGGAATTTGTGAACTTAAAATATTTAAAAAATCTAGTTCATTAGTCGGAAAATGTGCGTAAGAGTGTTGTGTGAATCTTTTTAGTTGTCAATCCGAACAGGTTTAAACTCATTTGTAAAGATCTATAAATAAATTCAACAATGACTGCATGCCATTCTTCCGGAAAATTCACCAAACTGGGTGGGTAATGGGTGGTCAAGGTTGTATGGGCGAATAATCAGCTCCAAACTACTTTTCAAACCTACACTTAAATAAATACGGAATAGATAGCTGTCCAATTTTTGAAAACGTACTAACAAAGTCTGCTGCTAAATAAAACTGTTTAGTATTTCATGCGATCAATCTCAAACTCATTTTCAAGATCTATATGAAAACTAGGTCTATTGGAGATACCACGTTAACAAAACGCGCCAACTCCTCTACCTCTGCGGTGGTGTGGAAATGAAGACTCTTATCTTAAAAATGTAAAAAAAAAAGCTGCCGCAACCGAATGCGAGCGAAGCCGAGGGTATAAGCTAGTAAGGTATATAATCAAAATAATAACATTAGTAGAATTCCATTGGAGGAGCGCATGCGGAGATATTTAGAGGCAACGAAGGGGATTTTTGAAAATCACCATGTTTCCGGCATGAGAATGGTCACAAGAAAAGTGAAGAAAGCACGTGAAAGGTTCCAGAGGCGGCGAGCACGGCGTCGACAAGTTGTCGCAGCAATTCAGCGATCATGTCAGCCAGACCCACGGGTCTTTGCAGAAGACACGGTGGAAGGTCAGGTGGTGAAAGGATTGCTCGATACTGGAGCGACGGTCAGTCTCCTGGGCAAGGGATGCAGGGAGCTGGTGGACAAAATGGGGTGGTCGGTGGACCGCTATTTTTCGACCATCAAAACAGCTTCAGGTCATGACAGATCCATAACAGGTCTCGTTAGATAGACTTTTGGAGGGCATTTAATTTGGCACCGGCAGTGCTCGGAGAAGAGCAGGATAATCCAGTGGTGGAGGAATTTAAAATGCTGGAATGTGTCTCCCACGAAATTTCCCCGTATGTGGACGAAAAAAGCGTAGAGTCCGTCATGGAATCCTGGCCACTGGAAGATAAATAGAAAATCGAATTAGAAAAGGTCAAAGAAGAATTCTTGTCATTTGAGAAAGTGGGTTTGGGAAAAACCACCCTGGCGGTGCACAGGATTGAGCTAACCAGCGGAGCGCAGCCTGTCAAAGACAGACACTACCCAATGTCGCCACCAGTGCAGCAGCTTGTGTGGAATGAGGTGGACAAAATGTTGGCATTAGGAGTCATTGAGGAGAGTCAAAGTCCATGGAGCAACAGGACAACGGTGGTGAGAAAGCCAGATATAAACAAATTCTGCCTGGATGCGAGAAAACTGAATGCTGTGACAGTTAAGAATGCGTACCCGTTGCCGTGTATTGAAAGCATCCTCTCTCACGTGGACCAAACATATTACATATCAAGCGTTGATTTAAAATTTGCCTTTTGGCAAATAGAGTTAGAAGAGTCCAACAAGGCGTACACAGCTTTCACGGTGCCCGGAAGGCCATTATACCAGTTCCGGATGATGCCATTCGGTTTGTGCAACGCGGCACAAAGACTTTGCCGGCTGATGGACTGTATCATTCCGGCAGAGCTTAGGTCGAACGTTTTCATGTACCTGGACGACCTGCTCATAATTGCTCCAGACGTCGAGACACATATGAAATATCTGCGCTTGTTGGCGGCTTGTCTAAAGGGAGCAAATTTAACAATTGGTTTGGAGAAGTCCAAATTCTGTTTCAAGACTATTAAATACCTGGGTTTCATCGTCGGTGGAGGATCCTTGAGAACTGATCCGGGTCGAGTTGAGGCCATCGAACGACATCCGGAGCCCCGATCCATGAAGAAAGTGAGAGCATTATTGGGCACAGCTGGGTGGTACCGCCGCTTTGTGAAGAATTTTGCTGCATTGGCTGTCCCGCCCACAGAGGAATTGAAGAAGCAGGGAGGAAAGTTTGTACTCGGCGAGGAGGCTAAGGAAGCAGTCAAATCCTTGAAAAATGCCTTGATGACGGCTCCTTTCTTGGCACACGCAGATTTTCGACGGCATTTTTATATTCAATGCGATGCCACTCACTATGGAGTCGGCGCTGTCCTGTTCCAGCTAGATAATGAAAAGCAGGAAAGACCCATAGCATTCTTCTCTGCTAAAATGAGCAAGCACCAGCTGAATTAAACGATGACGGAAAAGGAATGCCTTGCCGCGATCATGGCGATCCAAAAATTTAGGCCATATGTGAAACTTATGCCATTCACCGCGATTACTGATCACGCGAGCCTGAAGTGGCTGATGTCCTTGAAGGATCTAAGCGGGCGGTTGGCCCGATGGTCCTTGCAGCTTCAAGGGTATAATTTCACGATTGAGCATCAAAAGGGAGCGGATAACGTGGTGGCAGACACATTATCACGCAGCCTAGAGAGCGCAGCCGTCGAGGAAGTAGAGTTGGATGCCAGTACGGCTTTAGGACTTCAGACCAATGAATTTGTATCCGAAGAATATCTGGAATTAATAAATGAAATACAGCGAAACAAAACCAAATTACCTGATTTGAAAATCCACGAAGGCATCATCTACAAAAGGTTGGGATTTAGTCGGCTAGAAAACCAGATTGAGGGTTCCACTTGGAAGATATGGGTGCCGTCATCTTTGACGGATGAGCTGATTAGACGAGCCCATGAAGAACCAACAGCTGCTCACTGAGGAATGGCGAAGACCCTGCAAAGTCTGCGCCGGCAATATTATTGGCCTAAGATGACTGTCCAGGTGGCGCGCTTTATCGAAGCATGTGGAACCTGCAAAGAAACAAAAGCCACGAATTACAAAATGCAAGTCAGTCTGGGAAGGGAAGTGGTGACTGAGCGTCCTTTTCAAAAGATTTATATCGATATCCTGGGAAAATATCCCCGATCCAGACAAGGACAAGCTTGGATCTTCGTAGTCGTTGATCATTTTACCAAGTTCACACTCATGGAGGCTATGAAAGAAGCGACTGCAAGTAACGTAGTTGACTTCTTAGTTAAAGAGGTGTTCTGTAAATTTGGCGTTCCCGAGGTCATCCACTCGGACAATGGAAAACAGTTTGTAGTGAAAACGTTTAAGGAGATGGTCGACGCATTCCACATTTTCCATATGAAGACCGCTGTCTACTCGCCGCAGAGTAACGCTTCAGAGAGGGTGAATGGGACAATCCTCCACGCAATTCGGACGTATTTGGAGGAGGACCATTGGGAATGGGATCTTTACCTGCTCGAGATAGAGGTGGCCATACGAAACAGCGTGCACTCAGCAACCGGGGTGACTCCATTCTCTGCACTTTTTGGGCAGCATATGATGTTGCATGGGGAGCAATACCGGTTGGGAAGCAAACTGAATTCTCTATGCGAGCACGAGATGGCCAATTTGAGCGTCGTCGACAAGCTTCAGCTGATCCGCTCGAAGGTAGAGAATCAGCTGCATGTGGCTTACGAGCGCAGTGGTCAGCGTTACAACCATCGAGCAAGGCACTTCATGGCTGCTCCGGGACAGGAAGTATACCGGAGGAACTTCGTGCAAAGCGACTTTAATAAGGCATTTAACGCCAAGTTCGCCAGGAAATTTTTAAAGGCTCGGGTGGTCAAAGCAGTTGGCAACAACGCCTATGAATTGGAGGACTTGAGAGCGCGAGCGCTAGGAGTATTCCATGCCAAGGGCATTCGGCTCTGAAATGAAGAAGAACAATGAGACGAAGTATTCAAAGTCCTATGAAGCCATGCATATAAATACTTCCCGTCAGATTGTGGTTCCAAAAAAACATCCATGACTCAGAACTGAGACAGGACGTTATGGGGGCGTGACCCAACGTTGGGCGCTGCAGATAAGAGAGAGTTATAGATGATGACACCGGCCTCAGAAAATAAATGCTCACGAAAACCCTTGGCGTCTGTCGCTTTGCTTTGTCACATGCTTTTAGTGTTGGTGTTGCATTTGGTCACATGGAAATGATCGATAGCCCAACCTATTTAAATATTTATATTTTTATTTAATATTTAAAATAAAAATATTTAAAAATAAGCATTTGTAAAACATTAATTTTCTTGGGCACACATTTGCTCCCACTTTTTCGCAACTGGCGCCTCTGAGTCGCAATCGGCCAATCCATGCGTAGCGCACCACGGCCTAACCTTGCTGCAGAAGCAGACGACATAACAAGTGCAGTGGGCGCGACTGAGACTCGCCTGGCCCAGAAAATCGAAATATGTACATGCAAATGAATAATGCCTCTCGCACGACTATGTTGCATTTGGTCACACGGAAATGATCGATAGCCCAACCTATAGATACACTTACTGATTTAAATGGTTGCGGGCGCATTAGGACAGAAATATCTGTAGAAGCGCCATCTATGACTGGAAGAGGGTATCGGGGTAATGAGTTAGAAAGGGAGAAAAATGAGGGAAAGAGAAGGAAGTATCTGTGAGAGAGGATCTTCAAGGGCGGCATTGGCATCCTACTCCCACCCGTGGACTGGGTTTCAGATGAAAGTAAGGCCTTGAAAACGGCTTATGACCCCAGAGAGTATGCAAATGTAGGGCAGGAACAGATTGGGAAATTGGAACGAGAGTTTGAATAGAGCCACTGGACGATGTCAAGGGCAGAGTTGGCGTTTGAAAACGGTGGAGTGACAAGTGGCGAGCATCCAAGAAAATTTCAATTTGAGTTCGAGTTTTTTTTGCTCAGCTAAAGTGAGTTTTGTTCATCGAGTAAAATGTCTGCATTCCAGCGTGGTCCGGTGCCTCACAGAATCGGCCACGTACCATCGACTTTGATATCTGGCCGAGAGAGCAGAACCCAGGAAAGACCGGAGGCACATTATTCAGGCGTTGAGGGTAGGCCAAGTCTTCGAGAGGGATAATCGGCCCAAAACAGGAGGCAAAGGCACCCAAAGGCAAAGACAAAGTGAGTCCAGCCCAGTAAGGGTGGTCCCGGCCCATTAATGTTTTAAATTTTGTTCCTGGAAAGGAATCTTAAACGGGTGTCTAACCTATGAAGTAAAAGGCGCTTTAACCACACCACCATTTAACGAGGACAAAATATCCAATTCAAAATCCGCAGCATAAATATCGCCCTTAAATGGTCCCTCGATTTGCTTGAGGTTTTGAGCCAGCCGCATTTACCTTCACACACATATATATATATATACTTCCATATACACATTTATACATACAGGGTTGCCCATATTCGACGGACCCATGTTTTTTTTTTAAAAAATCAAAGAAAAAAATAAAAATTTGGCGGTTGGCAATCTTAATCATTTAATTTGTTCCAAGTAGATTTGTTTACATCAATTTTTGAATATGATATCTCTCAAATGGCCGCCTCTGGCGTTGATATCGCGATAACGCTCCTGGTTGATGGTAACAGCATGGCCACTTTCATTTTGGAAGAAAAACGGCCCAATGACGGTTTTCGCACTAACGCCGCACCAAACTGTGACTTTTTCGTCATGAAGAGGCACTTCTTGAATCTCCTGAGGATTTTCAGTGGCGTAAATATGGCAATTTTGCTAATTTACGGTCCCATTCAATGTGAAATTTTAATTTTTTAAAAGCACGTTGAGTTTTCACAATTGACTTGTTCTGTTGAATGTAAATTTCAACTATTTCAGAGCGCTCGCGTGGCGTGTATTGTTCCATGGTAAAAATCTGCTTGAACTGACGCTTCAAACGCGGTATGTCATTAAGCGATCTGACATCTCTGTCAAAAGTTATGGCGTTGCCAGATGGGTCCGTCGAATATGGACAACCCTGTACATACGCCCATTTAAACTCGTACTTCGTCAAACTAAAAGCACACAAATACTAACCTCTCTAAAATATAACAAATCTCATTAAGAGGAAGAATTCTAAGGCCCGTAAAGCATATGAGTAATAAAAGCATTTAAGTCAAAAAAAAATCTATAAAAATCAAATGTTGTGTTAGGGCCTAAAAGGCTGATGTTTAAGTATACGAAATTTGATTGAATTAAAAATTATTATGTCCGCCGAAATGTGTGAGTAAACTTGGAATGAGGGGGAAGGAGGATCGAAGCCAGATCCTGGAGTGACCTGGCCGCCGAGGCTCCTAGCAATAGGGCAGTTGACTATTATGAGTAACTGTATGGATGGGTGGGAACGCTACTGGTACTAACAGCTAAGCCAGACCATTGCCAGCCGCTAAATGTCGTCTTTTGTATGTTGTGTTTAAATGTAAAAATTTCCCGTTTGTCCGTTGGATTGTTGATGTAAGCAAGTTGAGATGTCTGATCGAAGGGTCGAGATCCTGCCCTGGGATGGGGCGGAGTTAGCCGGAGTCAGGCCTTGTAGACGGCAGCGACGTAACAACTAAGAGCAATGGAAGAGTTACTGAAGAAGCGAATCCAAAAGGAGACTATTGAACGAAAGCCGATTTTACTGGGGGCTTAGCTGATGTGCCAGCTTAGTCCAGGCTGCAGCCACTGCCACAGCCACCCTGTCGCCCTTTGTAAAGCTGCAGACTATGTTCTAACGCTTCTTCATGAATTGTTCATTATTTGTTTATGAAAATGTAAAGCATATAGGATATAGAATAAAATTAACTTACATTTAGGCGGCTTCTTATATTTTATTTGTTGTCGTGTATTTGTCTTTCGGTGAATGGCATTTTCCGACGTTGCCACTTTATTGAACTCAAATTGCTAGCAATCGATTTACAAATTACTCAATTAATACTCAAAAGATTACTGCAATAATTAGAGCGAATAATTATAAATTTTTTATCTTCGCTTTAACACAAAAATCATGGTTTTATACGAATTAAAACTAATTTCGATTAATTTCGAAGTTCAAATAAAAAGAGGTGGCACCACTGAAATACTAGTAATTTGGTGAGTTGCAGTGAACAAATTAGCTAGCGATAGAACATGCAAAATGTGAAATTATTTTGATGTGGTTAATTCACAAATTAAACACCCTCTCTGCATCAACTGGGTGAATTTTTATAAAATGCATTTAAGGGGTTTATTTGAGAAATTCGCCGACTCGGTAGAGCGCGATTTCAAAACACTCGTAAATAGCGTCTGTGGCAGGGCGAAATGAAATTCGAGCGGAAGCGATATCTGTGGCACCCCTGAATATTTTATGATATACAGTCCGTGAAATGAAAAGTAAATGCAAAATATAGGTTAATGCACAAACCGACAGCCCACGGAACAATTTTGTATTCAGTCCTTTAACCTTTTTAGATTTTTCTTACGGAATCTCCCACTCAATTCACACTAAGGCAATATTTTAATCAATTATTTAACAGAGACACACATAATTGAGCGAGATGGAAAACTGCTCACAATAACAACAATTTGCGATTTGGCCATGGTATATAACTATATACTATATACTATATATATAACTATCGATAGCATGAGTTGTGGCGCTCAACAGCTGTTTTTGTTATGTGATATGACACAAAACAAGTTGGAAATGGAACATTGTCGATGACAAAAACTGACGAATTTCGAAGCGCTCCAAACTGAAATCGTACGAATTTGCTGAAATCGCAATTCGCAAAAATAAGTGAAAACCGGAGCATGGCTATAAAACAGATTTAATTGAAGAGCAAACATTTTTCTGTGTTCCAGATTTCAGTGTTCCAATTCGATGCTTATTTTGCAGCTATTTTGACGAAAATTTTATTGCGTTAAATTGAACTAGTTCATTATTTCGATAGACTTCGTTAGTTAATTAAAGTCGGCTGGAAAAAATATACAAAAAATATTTCTGATATGAACATATGTCCTACATTAATATTAAGTCGGAAAGCAGTGAGCCTTTACCGTGGAAGTGCTCTTACCAACAACATAATTTATAGACGAAGTCATGTGTTAGTAACTTTGCTTTAATTAAATTAAATTCTATTACATAATTTTATCTGCAGAGTGTCTTACCGAGCTCCACCGCCGCCTCATTCAAAGGCTACTAGGATTGGAGCTATCGCCGTAGGTGGAGCTATGTGGTGGTGGGTGATTTGGCACTTATGGCATGAACCTGATCACATAACGGTATGTACATAGTTTTCGGATGACCAAAGGTCTCTAAAGTATTTCCATGTTTCAGGGCGAGTTTGACTACCCAAATCCCTCCAAATGGAGCAATGCAGAGTTGGGTATTCCACGAGATGTTTAATAAGATATGATTTTCATTTCTGCGTTGCAAAATGCCATGTTAATCGTAAATTAACAAATAAAAGAAGTCGAAGAAGTTAATTTATCTAAAAGGTGATTTCGGATTTAATTAAAAATAATACATGCATATAATTTTTCAAAATGTATAGTCTTTACACGAGTCGATAGAACGATCTATATATTTGAATGTTTAAAGATTATTTTATGTAAATGTTGACAGCGGCTGCGCCTCAAATGGTTTAAACGCTGGGTCCAATTTTGTCATACACTAGTGCGTCAAGTGTTGCGGGCTTGTCGCTATAGATATGAGACTTAATAGAGCCCCACAAAAATAATTTAAAGGCGTTATATCGCAAGATCTAGGCGGCCGGCCCCGAACGTGAAAACTATTCACCGAACTCGCCTCTCAATTGGGCCATTGTTTCGCTCGCTGTGTGGCATGTGGCAAACCACATGTCAGCCAAGTCCAACTTTTCCATTTTGGACAAAAAAACAGTTTGTAATCATCGCATGGTAGCGCTCTCCTTTAAAAGTAGCGTTCCTGCCTTCGTCATCTATTAAAAAGTACGGTCCAATGATGCCACAGGCCTATAATCCACTCCAACAGTGCATTTTTCGTGATGCATTGGCAGTTATTGCAATGCTTCTGGCTGCTCTTGACACCAAATTTTGTTTGTTCACCTATCCATTCAACCAGAAATGAACTTGGTCGCTGAACACAATTTTCCGATAAAAAAGTGGAACTTCATCCAACTTTGCCAGCGCCCATTCACTAAAGGTTAGCCATTGTGGCAGGTCGTGTGGCTTCAATTCTTGACGCCGAATCGATAATTCACAATCATTCTTTACACTGGCCCTCTGTCCTCACTAGGGTTGGCGATATATCTCAATATATCAATATCGATAATATCAAAAATATAAATTTTCAGTATCGATAATTGATATATCGAGACCGAAAAACATCGATATATCGATAATATCGTTTTTTAAAGCTTACACAAACCATAAAACCACTAAAGACCAGTGCAAGTGGTCGTTCTATCTGATCTTTCCAATAGCATAACTTAAAGGAACGATTGAATTATTTTTCTTATATTAGGCTATGTTTTCAAAGTAACTTGAATTGGAAAATGATTTTAACACTATTGTTTGGCTGGTCAAACTCCGTTTTATGGTCGCTGTCGGTTTCTAGTGCAACCACTGATTTCACTTTGCACTTTTCTTTATTCTACAATATAGATTTTGTATTGGAGAGCTTATACAGAAGAGTCTGGCAATCGACGGCCCGATTGTCCCGACTGGCTTGTCCCCTTACTCTGCCTAAAAGTCAATGGGCATTGCTACGGTCTTGAAATGCTAAAAAAAATATAAGCCGATTTTAAGTTTAATGGTAGTTTTTTTTATCAGATATATCGTTTTTCAAAAATATCGATATATCGGCACAAAAAATATATCGGAGTAACCCTTATCGTCAAACAAAAATATTGATATATCGATCAAATATCCGCACTCAACGAATGCGTGTTGGTGGTTAAAAGTCCAATAATCTAAATTTAGTGCGAAATTTAGTCACAAGAATCCGAATCGCCGCCCAAAAGGTAGCCGAAACTGACATTAAAATGGATGAAGTGCTCGATGCATTTTCTTTACACAGCATGAATATTGAAAATAAAATGCAAGAATCTGCAAGCGTTATTCCTTTGTAAATCGATTCATAGTTAAATTATAGACCAAACTGAACATGTTCGACAGTAAAATGTGACACGAAAAAAGCTGTGCTGTCAAAAACAGTGTTGCCAAAAATAATGTTGCCAAAAAATCACCCTTTAAAAACACACATAAATATAAAGTGATTGTATGTATTTTCACAGTATGTTCATGCCGATCCTGAATGAGTCAAAGGCTATGTGTCATGTCTGTGAGCCGGATCAAAAGTAGTCAAAACGATTCTAAAGAATTTATAGGCTATTTACACTAGGAGTGCCTTATGAGAATTGCGATAAGCGGCAACAAGCAGCTTTTTCCCCATACAAAAAATATAGGGACCTAGTGGTGACAAAAGGCTCAGTTTCGTTTGGATGCGTGTACGTTTATTCGTTGTACTCGATAAGTGTTGCTCATTTCTGCTTATCGGGCTCAACTGTCGTTACTAGCACAACAAAAAGCAGCTGTGAATCTTTTTCGGTAAATTAAAAATAAAAAACTATTTATTTTCGTTAGCAAGAACTAATGAATATGGATCAAAATAAATGTAAGAAAGTGTGTTGCATGATGGAATAACAAGGTGAAGCCGTCAGCATACGCTGTGGGCCAGTGTTTCAATGCCTGTGTGATAGAAAGAGACACCAGAACATTTGTCAGATAGAATATGGCTTGCTTGGTTTTGTGTTTGTTTAATTTTGTATGTCATATATCTGAAGTTATATTTGAACTATTTGCAAGAAGACGAAATAAAATTTTGAAAACAAAGTTAGATGGAATAAATTAAAATGTTACACAATTTTTTATTTACAACAATATTTTTAATAATTTGCTGTGCCCCATTATTTCTTGCTTTTTATTTTGTAATTTTAGCTTATATTTTAGATTTTTTATTCTAAAATAAATTCTTAATTAAAAAAAATATTCTGTAATATTATAAGGCAATAATATATTTTTATAAGGCAATAATATATATTTTTGGCCAAAGTAAACATTTCATTTAATGGCTTTTTGGTCTTCCCAAATATATTTTTGTGGCAGTGTATGAACAAATGTTCACGAATTTTAAATTGGTCATAAATTGCAAATGCAAGTGCAACACGTCTCGGTGCTTTCAAAATCCGTTAATTTTTTTTCCTTATGATGTAGCCTGCTAAATACTCCAAAGCACCTTCAGTGAGTTGGCTCAAGTCACTGTCAAATGAAATGCTCAAATCGCTAAGTTCAGCGGGTGGATCATTTTCAGTATCTTCGTTGAGCTCATTTATGGAATTATTTCAACCGCCAGACCACGTAGTCCAGATTTATACCCACGGAACTTGATCTGCTGCAACGTTTCCAGTAGGACTTAAAATCTCAGTGTTTTTAGCTAAATGTGCGAAACAAAACTTATTTTAGTTGCAAAGCAAAAGTATCGAAATTACACAAAAAAACGCATACTTTCCAACTTTATGACATTCTACACACACTCGTAGTTCACAAACAAATTATAGGAATCAATATATAGTTACCCAATATATACTTTCGAAGCCTATTCTTAAATTGTAATGGGCTAGGGTGATCATTCAATCCGCCTTTAGCCCTCATTGCCCCAAAAGATTGCTCCAAAAGGTCCTGCTCAAGCCTGCTTGCTAAAATATATTCAATCTTATATTTATCAACCAGATAAATAAATAGGCCTTTAACGGATGCGTTGCTGACTATTATGCCCTTTTGAAATGGCGCAAAATTTGGGAACTCATTAGACTGACATATTTCGCAATATGCCTCTCTGCAAATCTATATGTTTCCCATAAGGCTTTGTAGTAGGCGTTCCGTTGTCGGTGGTGACTTTGCTGTTAAATAGGTCAATCCAATCGATTGTTAACTGAATAAAGTTTGGCCCTTAGGCCCTACAAACAGAGAGAGTGCTATCTCGGACGGCTTCACCTTGTTATTCCACCATGCCCTTCAGTTGCAGAATTCACGCATCGTCAAATTTATACCTTGTTCAAGCTTCACCTTTGACGTCGACGACGCGTCGGCTAAACAGAACTCTGTGTGTATTTATTGTTGCAATTTTACTTACTGCAGCCGAAAAAAAGGTCACCCGTTGGTGTGCGACGCACACACATCCAAAAACAGTTTAGCCAACGCCGAACAAAGAAGATTGTACACTCTTCACATTTGAGCTATCATTGAGAACATAAATTATTTGCATTTTAAAGAATTTTACAAGGAGTCTATTGGACAGATCGTTAATGGAAAAGCCTTAAGATAGACTTTTATTATTATTAACCCAAAAACAATCAAATATATTTGGATCATAAACAAATGTATACAAATAATTCTAGTAGTTTGATATGCTATTTCATTCTCTGAGTAGGAAAAAGTGAAGCGAAAGACAAAGCGGAGAAACGGATTAACGGAGCATCGTTTATTGTTTCTGGTTTTGCGTTTGCATAGAAAAATCGAAACACTTGTTAATTTCATTTCTACTGGCAGGTCGTTACGAACTACAATTCAAATAATGTTCAAGTTATTAAAATAAAAATAAATAAAGGCCGACAAAAACCCTCTAACTGAACCCTCCACGAGGGTGTCGGCTGGGCAATGGACACTGTATGCACCTCGGCTTAAAGCGGGTAATACATAGTGTCTCTTGCTCGTCTTACACCTAGGAAATTCAGTGTCCAGCTAAGGTGATGGCCAACACTACCACAACAGCACAATGTTGGGTGGAGCTGAGCCAAAGCCATGGTTAGAGGTGCCTGGC
>JAWNNO010005170.1:0-53278 GCA_035044985.1 Lordiphosa fenestrarum | reverse complement strand
AAAATATGAAAATTACAAGCACGTTTAAGCATTTAGCTGAAGTAAAGGAAATTCTAAATGGTGTACAAGGGGAATTTGGTCTTAAGCTGCGGAAAAAAATGAGGGATGTATTGGAACGGAGTCCAGATTATACTTCATTTCATAACCTTAATGAAATATTTTTAAATCCTGAGACAGAAGTAAATGACGCGTGAAAAATAAACATAGCGGACGTATTTAAATTGAAATATGCACCACTCACTTTATGCGATGCAGAACGAAGCTTTTCGGCATAGTTACAAACTTATTTTTTCTAAAAAACGTCAACGTTTTTCAATGGATAATATAGAAAAATACTTGATTATTTACTGTTACAACAATTACGACAAAGACATTTTTACATAATAAAAACAACCAATATAAAAGTGGCGTTGAGGATCTTTTTTATGGGGGCAGATATAGGCCCTTCTTCTTTATAGGCCTTATAACCGTGTACCAAAAACTGTCCAAGTCGGACTAGTTTTAGGAACTTTGTTGTGGGAAAGTGTACGAAAACTTTCTCCCTTCTCTTCCTTGCTTGTCGATTTCCTGAAATATTGCCAAAAATGAAATCGGAGCACCAAAAAACTTATGAAACCATACCCCATTTGATTTTTTGTTTAATTCCTCCCACCACATAAGAAAACGATATTGACGAAAAGCTGTTCCTATTGGTGACACTATAAAATTATTTATTTTTCGCGGAAAATTCTACATTACTTAGCCGTTGACTTGACAATCCGCCATGAATGATCACCCGTATGGACATTGATCTCTTGTGAGGAAATCCACAGATAGAATGAGGTCAATTTAAACATCCAGAGATCAACCGCTAAAATGTGCCAGTGGAATTAGCTAATTTAGAGGGAAATTTTAAAAACAAAACTTTTGTGAGCTCTTAGGGTCGAAATTACGTGCAAAATATTTATTTGTCGTGGGAAATTGCATTAATACAATTTATAAATTAAAAGAATAAATATTTAGGTCCAACATTTTATACTCCAATTGCATATTTGGTTGCATATTTGCATATTTTTTTGCATTTTTGCATATGCAACTAAAACATATTTTGGATATGCAGTTTTGAATGGAAAGAGGGATATTTTCACTTCAATCTGTCTTCATTTAAAAAGTTGCATAAAATCCGATGTGTAATCATTAGTAAGGGAAACTCGTAAGTTTTCATAGCTTTAATTGTCAATTTACTGGTCACTTTATTTTTGTACTTTTTTGTAATTCCTGTAAATTAAAGTTTTCGATGAAATGCAATCTCCTTCTCTGGCATCCGGTATCTATCCGAAGCGACTGCCAAAATTTTGCTCAGGGCCTGTCAAGGATGACCTGGGCTTTACCCTAAGCGAGAGATTGGCACTGAGGCAGGCGTGGAACATAATTAGACCACGGGAGAGGCGCTTTGGTCAGAATGTGTTCTACACGTAAGATGGCGAAAGAAGTTAGGGTGGCGGCATTACTAAAAGATCACCCACAGCTTTCTCGCCGAGCAATACTTGACCATCTACAGATTTAAATCGGGTGACCGTCTTGATATGCAGCGTTTGCATGGCCATGCTGTGTCTTTTGTTCGCTTTGTGGGAGCTTTAATTGAGCAGAATGATCCGGTGGTGTTTCAGGTCATGCTACATGATAACAGATATACGCACAATCGCTGTCGTATACCAACACCTTATATGGAGGTAAGCTGTCTCCTGCTTAATGCTGTGTGCCCATCTGACCTCACGCTTTTTTCAGACGCTGCTCCAAGCTCTAGTGAATTGTATACTCAAGGAGCTGAAAAATGTTAGCTCAGCCACTTTGGAGAGGGGCTTCCAGGGTTTGTTGGAAAAGTTTAACACCTATCGAGACACACATATACATAGTAAACCCAAGACCACAGCTTTCCGTCTTAGTGAAATCGATTCTTGACTGAAAGCCGGCCTTAATTGAATCGGGAAAGCGCTTCCTCATCCGCTGATTTATGTACATATTCGCTTAATTTCTTAGTCAGCGAGCGCTTTGTTCAATCGAATTTATATCTGTATCTGACTGCCGCTGCTGCTGCCTACAACGCCATCGTCAGCGTCGCTGCCACTGCGATATCAGTGGCCGCTGGCGTCGTAGTTTAGCTGCTAAGCGCGATTCCTTCGAGACATTCAGTTTTGCTCGAACGCTCATCGCGGCCCATTGCACGTTTCGATACTTAAAACGCGCCCCACAAAACTGAATCTGTTTTGGATGGTTGTACTATCAATATAAATATATATTGGCACTTTTACTAGGCAGTTCAATGGTCTTCATGTTAAACATACAAAAAGATAAGAACCAGGTTATATTTATTGCTTATTGGTGAATTTTTGGGGCTATTCAACAAACTGATTCAACTATGGTTGCCGCCGAGGACATTAAAAAGGTAAGCGATAGGAATGAACATGTAAATTGTGTACATGTTACACAAGTGAAATTCTGAAAATGAAAATATTGTAAGAAATTATTATATTATATATTAGGTACTTGTGTGTAAACCAGTGGGATCTCAGATGAAGTTTGTAAATATCCTCGTTGTGAGACTCAATAATATTTATCAATTTGAACTGTTTCATTCAGTGTAAAACTGAGTGCAGCAAAACTAAATTGAAAGTTAATTTGATTTTAAAAGATTGGTGTAATAAAAGACATAAATAAAATAAAACGAGAAAGCTAAGCTAACTTCGTCTGTGCCGAAGTTTTTATACCCTTGCAAGTGCTCGCTTAAATATATTCAAAAAATACTTTTTTTTCCCATTTTCCGACCGATCGTTCGTATGGCAGCTATATGATATAGTTACCCGATTTGGACAAAAACTTGTAGAATTGTGTATAAGCCCGAGAAACAAACAAATACAAAATTACAGGATGCTACCATTAAAAACAAAAAAGTTTTTCTAACTAAGACTGTATTTTAGAACTATCTTTTGTATGGCAGCTATACCATATAGTTGTCCGATTTTGATAAGACTTGGTAGAATTATAACAAATTATAAAAAACCTACGATTACAAAGTTTGGAGTCGCTTCCAATTAAAAGAAAAAAGTTTTCCATACTAAAACTAGTTTTCCGACCGATTGTTCCTATGGGAGCTATGAGATATAGTAATCCGATCCGGTCGGTTCCGACATATTAGTAGTGTGCAGCAAAAAGAAGACTCTGCAAAATTTCAGCTCGATAGCTTTAAAACTGAGAGACTAGTTCGCGTAGAAACAGACAGACAGACGGACGGACAAAGCTCAATCGACTCAGCTCGTTTATGGGGTCGGAAATGAATATTTCTATACGTTGCAAACTTCTGGGCAAAATTATAATACCCTTTGCAAGGGTATAAAAAGGAAGGCAAGGCAAAAAAACTATTCGGAACTCCCTTCTTCACTGTCTTGAACCAAAATTAACCAATGGTTAAGGTTCAGAATTTAAAGGTTCGAGGTTATTGGGAGGTTTTGCTTCGAACCTTGGTCCAGTCCATGCATTATACAATAATAATAGTTTTTGTGTTTTGTGTTTAAAAAAATCGCATTCGACCTAAAATCTATACAAATCGTAATGGAATCGCCTGGTTTTTGAGTCGGAATCGGTTAGTAATCACATGGGAATATTCAATAAATTATTTACTGTTAAATATCGAAACAAGGCCACGTTAGTTTGATGCGTACGGCTGTCACTTTACATCTAAAGTTCTCCTAGTTTAGTTCAAAATTCAATCGCTTATACGAAAATCTCTAGAGATTTCTGGGACACCCCCGAATAAAAGTATTTTTGACTTAGCTCTGGCAGTTTACGCGCTTTGAAGGGTTCTTCAAGTCCTTGTTCTGATTAAAATAAGCATAAATCAGCTGCTTTATGATCATAAAATATACAGTGTAGGGAGAAAATGTTGCCCCAGCCACTCCCCTTCTTGAAGAGTCGCGCTTAATCCGTTTATATGAGCAGTTTCTACTAATTTTCGAGACATGTTTGAGTTTTTTTTGAGTCGTGTTTCAATAAATCACATTTTGAGTACATGCAGGTGTAATTTATTAGACTTCTTTCAATATTACACAATACACAGAAAAAAAAGATCGCGATATCTAGTATCAATCGTGTATTTTTCAGTATCGAATCGGCCTTCATCTAAAACGAGAGCGTAAGTTAAAGTCGGCCCTGCCCGACTTCGAAATACCCGTTACTCAGCTCAGCTCGGATAAGTATGCAACATTTTTTTAACTCAGCCATTTATTATCCGATGCTTTTGAAAATTTGTGAGATTGTAGATATTGGCCACATAGACTACACTGCAAAATCTGAGCTCGATATCTTAAAAACTGTGGGAGTAATTCAATATTTTTTATTGCGGGGGCGGGAGGGGGCGTGGCCAAAATTTGAAACAAACTTGATCTGCATACAGACAATACTAGCTTACGTATAACATTTGGTTGCTCTAGCTCTTCTAGTGTCTGAGATCTAGGTGTTCATACAGACGGACGGACGGACGGACGGACGGACGGACGGACGGACGGACAGACGGACATGGCTATATCGACTCGGCTGTTGATGCTGATGAAGAATATATATACTTTATGATATCGGAGATGCTTCCTTCTGCCTGTTACATACATTTGCACGACTTTAGTATACCCTTTTTACTCTACGAGTAACGGGTATAAATAGTCAAATGATACGTTCGAATATATCTCTCCAACATATCAAAGTGAAATGTTTCAGATCAACAATCTGATATTTGTTAATATCCCTGATATATTTTTAAAGTATCAATGCAGAATTTTCACAATACCTGTACGACATGGCTGAAATTTTAAATATATATTTTTATAATATCAAAAGTGTATTAATGTATTACCAACGGTGTATTTAATATCAAAGCAATATTTTTATAGTATCTATAGGACATGGTTCAAATGTCGAAGATAAATTGAAATAATAATTAGTGACTATAGTTGGCTCGAGCTCCCGAAGAGTTGCGTTGAGAACACCAAAAAGAGCTACTTGCCCATACAGTACTGTTTCATGAATCTCCCGAGTCAACCTTCTGTAGGCTTTTCGTAAAGGACTGTTGCTGTTTGAATGTCTCTCCATGCGCTCTCCGCTTAAAGCAGTTGGGAACTGCAATCAGCAATGAAAGCAAGAACAGACAAATCGGAAGAGTTTTCGATGTCTACTTTGATCTGAAATTAAGTCACTAGGGCATTTTTCAGATTACTTTGATGATTTCACTTATTAATATAACATTTTTAGTATCAATGTAATACCACAGCAACATATTGATATTAAATAATATATCTTTGATATGTCAATATTTATATTATTAAAGTTTATTAAGTCGATATTTGATCTCATTTATTTCTGTGTAGTAATTTTTTTTTAATCACCAAAAAAAAAACTCAAAAAAGACTCATTAATCTTAGTTTTGTTAAGATTATCCCCAAACCGATTAGTACTATGCAATACACGAGCTCACAATAACAGTGATTATCCAATACATGATACCTTGTTCTTTTTTTTGTTTGATCGGGATAAATGCTGCAGTCCTCTGGTATCTTATAATATGTATTTATTTGTTTTTAGCCCAGCTCTGCAAGTACAATAAATTGTCTTATAAATAAAACGCTAGCCACAAAGTATAGTTAAGATCAAATACATATATTGGCTTGTCGTTACTTATTTATTAATTAAGTAAGCCCTGATTGTGGCCCCTTAAAGTATGGTGTATTTATACATATCTATCATTAATTAAAACATTTGTCTTATATTATATATACCTTAAACCTTATTTATTTAATACACATATAATAATATTGGGATAATCTGATGTGCAATCACAATTCTTACAGAAGAATCCGTATATTTTGATAATTTCCATTTCTACCAATAAAATTGTTGCTAAAAGGGCATAGCCGTATAAGCAAACAAAAACTACCCCCTCTCTTATCAGCACCAAATTTAAATATGCGATAACCATCAAGGAGATCCTCACTCTCCTAAATATTTGGTCTGCTGGCGCTATTGGAGTGGAGTTATGAGGGCGGAAAGTTAAATCAAAAAACAGGTTTTTCGATTTGGTTGAGCTAAATATATATTGTAAGTGTTCACAACAAGATTCCAAAAATAATTTTACACAATTTAAAAAACAGTTCTAGGGCCCCTTCTATTTTAAGCAGTTTTCGACATTTTTGTCGGCATTCAACATTGATTTTCATACAGCAATGATTTGTGGCAAAGTTGGTGGCAAATTAGTCTAAGACACTTTTTTGGTCACTGTAAGTCTCTGTTGTATCGCTGTTTTGGTCACTGATTTGTTTGCTTTGTTTGGCCAGTGTTTTGTTGTTCTTGTGTCATAGAATCAAGAAATATGGGTTGAAGACCATACATTTTTTATGACCATTCCCAATTTGGTCTTGAAATGAGGTCTCTTTATTGAACCAAATAATGTCTGGAAATATTTATGGAAAAATCTATAAGTTATTATAATTAATGTTTATCTTGTACTCTCTTCATCCATGATATTTTGCATCTGAACTGGCTTACAATGATTGCTAAATGTTCTGGCTTCAAAAACGTTGGTTATCATTTCTATAAAATTATCAGTCGATTTTCCATTTTAGAACGTTTTGTAGTTAATTTGAGTAGTTCTAGGAACAAATCATACTAGAAATTTTAAATACGAAACGGTTGGAATTTCATCCCTATTCATCTAGAACTTTGACGGTCGTTATTTTCTGGGTGTAAGTCCGTCTACATGATGGTAAGAGATAGAGGTTCGACGTGCATGTGACAAAAACTTTGAATACTTGCAGGCAGATCAAGTTTATTTTCAAAACATCATATCTTCAACACTTCTAGATAGAAGGTATGTAACTTCTGAATTTATTCAGTAATTAGAAAAATTTATCGACCAGCCAGGACAGATTGAATAAACGTTATGAGCGAAAGAATGTTCGCAGCAGCAGGGCTGCTTTCAGTTTTCGGCTTGATCGACTTTCTTACCTGTTATACCCTTGCAGAAGGTGTTTTAAGAATGCACAGATGTTTGTATTGCATAGAAAAAAGCATCTCTGATCACATAAAGTATATTTATTCTTGATCAGCAAGACAACCTGAGCTGATTTAGAAATGTCCGTCTGTCCGTACGTCTGTTTCTATGCTATCTCCTTCGTCCGTCTTAAAGGAGTCCCATCCAAACTTTGCAAATACGTTGAATATTTGTAGGAAGCGGCCGGATCGGATGACTATAGCATATAGCTGGCATGGGAACGATCGGTCGAAAAACTAGTTTAAGTGAGATTAACTTTTTTTGGCATCTTTAATCTTGCCAGCTATTAATATTATCTGCTTCGGCACAATTTTGACCAGTTACATCAAAATCAGATGAATATATAATATAGTTGCTATTATATAAAAACTGGAAAGCCAAATGATCATAGTAGAGGGCGCTTCTATTGCTCTGCTTGGGAAATAACTCTACTTTAATTCTTCAAAGCGAAAATTAACTTTTTGAATGATACTTATTTTAAACTCTTACTAAGATAAACAAGATAGAAAGTCGGTCAAGCCCGACTATAACATACTCTGTACCAACGAAATTACACGCTCAGTATAAATTTTGATGCTGCAGTAGCAGGTGAAAGCAGCAGCGTACAGTCTTTTGATCATAACTCGACAACCGTTCATCCGAGCTTCGCCATTACTTTGGCGGATCGATAAGCTATCCTGCACAGAGAAAAAAAGGATGATTTCCGGTATCCATTTGGGAAGGATATGTCTGAAATATCCTTTTAATCATCCAACGGAGCTAAAAATCATCCAAAGGATATGAAAAATGATGATCCTTGGGATGATTTTTTTTCTGTGTGATTACTAAATATGTCCAGAAGAAACGAACAAAATCTTTAAAACTGTGGGAGATATGACGTTTTTTCTAAATTGCTGGGGCGGGAGGGGTGTGGCCAAAATTGAAAATAAACCTGACCTGCTTTCAGACATAAGAAGCATATGTCCTATACATGTCAAACCTCTATCTCTTACCGTCTCTGAGATCTGTGCGTTCATACGGACAGACAGACGGACAGACTGACAGACGGACATGGATATATCGACTCGGCTTGATGCTGATCAAGAATATTTACTTTATGGGGTCGGAGATGCTTCCTTCTGGCTGTTACATACTTTTGCATAAACTTAACATACTCTATGTACCTACGGTACAGAGTAAAATAATAGGAACTGCATGGGTATATCAACTTCCTGTATTTTTTTTTTTGGATTTTCTTATTATGATGGACAACTACACTTAAAAGCAATGTGGTTGCATTGTGTTATCAAATGGCTATTTTTTGCCCTACTATGAAGCACAAATCTGATCCACTTCATTTCACATTTCCTTGCTATTAGCCAATATAGGCAGTGCTCCGATTAATTTATAGTCCATTAATTTCGTTTCAATCTTTCGTAGACCATATCAAATGCATATCTTATCAACATGTGCCCCTTAAGAAGTTTACTCGAAGCTAAAGATTTATACAGGCAACTCTCATTTGAACAGTTTTGTTTACGATCTTAGTTGAACTGGGCACTATGATTTGCCACAGCAAAAGACTTCGCAATTGCAGATTAAAAACCAACGATTAAAGATACACAGAGCGACTATAATCTGATCTGAAATATTATGAAATATTCTAAGAATGCCCAAAACAAAGCTTAACTTAGAGTTATATTGCTGCGCTATGTGGAACAGCATTTTGGCGGTTGAGAATATCATTCGAATCCAACGCGATGTGCCCATTCCAACTGCATAAACTTAAGTAAAAACTATTTAAATAACATAACAAAGACATCTAGGGTACGCAAAAAATGTGCTTGAAGTGGGAACACTTATCTTAAAATGAGAAATTCTGTTCTTACACTGTTATTGCCCACTTTCAAATGAGCAACTGCTTAACTTGGTAAGAAACTAATATGGTCGCAATCCCAAAACAATGTCACTGGACGCAATTCTCACTTTGAAATAATGATAAAATGAAAGTACTCAAAAAATCCAATCGATTGGTAAAATTATGGATTTCTGCTGATTAGCACATGTCTATAAGCTCTTATCAACACAAAAAAAGCAGACCTACTAGGCTAAACGTTGGAGATTTCGTATTCGATTTAGGGGGCTAGCAGCAGCCGGCCAAGTGATCGCCATAAGGTGCACGCGAGCATAAACTGCTTTCGATAAGAATCAATTAGGCACCTTTGGACATGACGATGCCATTAGATTAAAGTTTTTGGGTTGAGTCTTGCTAGAATGGTTTGTGGTGGCCGTCATTCCTCATCCAAAATTTTTAGATTAATGTCCACTAACCCTCAAGTGGAACGCTCAAGTATAATTTGCTTATTAAAAAAGAAATAGAACTGGTGGCATTTGTTTTTGTAAAGGGTCCAAAATAGGCTATTACTTAATGAACCTCCCTCGTATGTATACGCATGTATGGCCTATGTTTTATCACATTGGAAAAATAATAAAATAAGTCGCGTGCCTATCGCTTGGAGTTGTTTATGTTTCACTGTCGGACATATTCATAATACATACATATTTGTTTATATCTGCTTGTATACAGATTATCGTGCTTGTGTCGAGCTGTCAAACAATCTGCAGACAAATAATATCAATGCATTTACATGTTTATAGCTCTGGATGTCTCATGGTCGCCTCATCCAGCTATAAATGTTGGCATTTGCATTATATTTACATTTCAGTGGATCTGTATTGGAATTGTAAGACTTTAGTAGCAAATTATTGCAGGTCCTAATAACTTAGTCATAAAAACAAGAAAGCAAAGCTAATCGGTCGTTTCTTGGCAGCCATAAGATTTTGTCATCCGATCCGAACCGTTACGACATATAAGCAGCCAAATTGCAGCTCCATTTCTTCAAAATTGATCTTGTCAAAAATTTTGAACAAACTTCACCACAATTTGGGGACCAAGAAATTCAAAGAGCTAAAAACACTATTTTTGATCATATATTAATAGGGAAACAATTGAATTGAACTAGTATAAGCAAATCTTACATTAATTCATAACAAATTTCGAATTACTTTAACAGCAAAGTCGCGCAGTCACCATTTTTTAATATATTTCGATCTTTTGCACGCTTTTTTCACAAACAAGAAAGGAGCCCTCCTATAACATACTCTGTGCCAACGAAATTATAAGCTCTGCAAAAAATGTTGATGCTGCAGTAGCAGTTGAAAACAGCGCTGCTTTCGCGCTGTAGCAGCAACAGTCTTTTGATCATAACTCAACAACCGTTCAACCAATCTTCACCATTCCTAAGGCGGTTCGATAAATAATCCTGGTTACTAAATATGTCTAAAAGGCACTATCCATCTATCTTTAAAACTGTGGGAGATATGACGTTTTTTTAAAATAGCGGGGGCGGGAAGGGGCCTAATAGTAACCTAACTTAATTGTACTAAAATGAGCTGTATTAAGATACTCTAGCGGGTTTCGCAGATTTTTGCATTTCCATGAAAGAAAAAAAACAAAACCTTTTCCAGAATATGAATATCAGAATATCTCATCACGTATTCCTTTTTGTCTGCCATTATCTTGGGACCTTCTCTTTCTCTATCGAACCACTTCTAGACATATTTAGTAATCAAGATTATTTATCGATCTCCCAAAGGATTGGTAAAGATTATGTGAACAGAAGTCCACTTATGAGCAAACGAATGTTCGTTGCAGCAGCGCAGTATCAGCTTTGCTTTCAGCTTCAACTCAGCATCAAAGTTCTTAACGAGCATTCACTTTTGTTGGTACAGAGCATTTTACAGTCGGGCTTGACCGACTTTCCTACTTGTTATACCCTTGGGTATAATGTTTTATATAATATTATAAAAATGTCCGGATGTTTGTATCGCATAGAAGGAAGCAACTCCAAACTGAGTCTTCTAGTACAAATACGCTGCACATTTTTCGGAACCGGCCGGATCGTATGACGATAGCATATAGCTGTCATGGGAACGATCGGTCGAAATAACTTGATTTAGTGAGAAAACCCTTTTCGTTTTCAATCAAAAAGTCTCCATACTTTGTATTTCTTAGTTTGTTATGCTTTCCCATTGTTTTATTAATTTTGTTCGTAATCGGAAATCTATAAAGTATAGCTTCCAAGGTCCGGAAGGTAGTCTTAGAAAAACGTGCTGCAAGGGTATACAAACTTCGGCCGAGCCGTATTCAACGTCAAAACAAAGTAAAAGCGCAAAGCTCTGTGGTAGTGATTAGAGATTGTCTTGTATTTCGAGTTTTTATTATAATAAAATAGTACAGAATAAGGATCTTCTTCAAATATATAAGGGTGTGTCCCAAAAATCTCTAGATATTTTCGTAAATTCGGTTGAATTTTGAACTAAACCAGGAAAACAATAGATGTAAAGTGACAGCAACACTGCAGGCTACTAGATTATAGAGAAGGGAAACCGTAAGCTTCAAACTTACTTGGCCTTGAACAGTCTGTCTGAAATCTCTCAACTTTTGTCATCTAATCTAGTTGCCCATCATTTTGGAGAAATTTCACCTACAAAGGCAAGCAGTTGTAGCTCGAAATGAAAGCGCTTATACGCCAATCTTTACAGATATCTGGGACACCCCCAATAATTTGGTTTTATTCACCTTCTTCCAAGAAGCCCTTTTAATCTAATAAAATTGGCAAATCATTATTTCCGGTTTGATCTTTCTTTAATGGATTAGCCACATCACACCTACACCTGTCGATAAGCACTTTCATCGATTTGCGATAAGTCAGGAGTGATCAAACAGCTAATTTCGCCGTAGAACTACAAATTTTTATTTAGAACACTTTTTAAAATAGGTTAATGTCCTAAAATTGGTTCAATTCCCTCCTAGAGAATTCCATGATTATAGAAAATTAAAGCACACTTTTGGGTGCTCTTCGAATAGCTACGAGCTCTCCCTGACATACGTATTAAGAACCACAAGCCTGAAACGCTGCATCATTCCAATTGATTGTTGGTCTGTGGAATTGAGGAAAATATGACCATTGCGTCACTAAAAGAAACATTTTATGACTTATTTAAACAGCACGAGCGGGCAGGAACATGCGGGCAAGCCCCGTTATATACGAATATACATACCTATTTGCGTATGTGTTTAGGAACAAGCCTCCCAAATCAAGCGACTCGCGGCAGACAACGAAGAAGCAGCACATGGCACGAGGTGCCTGAACTTGACATCGGCAAAGTCGAAAGCATTTGCAAAGTAAACAGAGCACAGCGAACGACGCCAACTAATTAGCATGTGATGTGGTTGAGCTGAGCGCAGTGCGATGGGTGTGTCTGCCTCAGTGGTGGTCAGTGCTGGGCATCTCTCGCGGCATTTGTTGTTTACGCGGCAGAAAGGCGACAGGTTTCTTTGGCAAGCCTTCCACTCTACTATAGGTTACGTGTTATATTTTATAATTGAACATTCCCATTTAATCTTTAATGGAATCGCTTTTTTACATTCTCATAAGGAATGATTCTCACACATTTCCGTTGCAATTGTCTAAACAAAACAACATTCTATTTTTGGTAGGCGAATGAGCGTACCTGACGCTTTTGGCAAATGTAACGCACAGAAATGCATTGAAAGCAATTTAAGTTTTAAGTAAAGCAATTGCCGCATTGCCGGAAGCATTTGGTTTGGATGGACTTTGGGCGGTCAGTCGGGCGAATGCGTAATATTTGCTTGTGGTGGTGAGGCGAATGCCCATTAGACTGAATTCAAATGGCTGGTGGGGCAATGCACTGGAAATACCCAAACATCCCCCTGCTATCTAAAAGATATAACACTGTTATAATGCTTGTCCATAAATTATCTACATTTTCTATTTTTACTTCTAATTTTAAAACGTTTTTCTATTGTGTCTGACGTAAAATGTGTTTGCAAATTTGGCTGCCAATCCAATGAATTGCCAAAACAAAAAACGCCACACCAGCCAAAATAAAAGTGCTTTTTAAAATAAAAGAATTTCGCAGCAGATCTGCGATCTGAGAAAATACGTTTTTAGAAGAGTCCAACGGATCAGTCGCCTTGTAGCCTTCGCACGGACCAAAACATTGTCGTAACTAAAATTAGCGGAACAAAATACCATTTTATAAATAAAGAAATATTTGTGCATACGAGTTTGAATATAAATAATTTCTTGAAATTGAATTAATAACAAAAGATAAAAATAATTCCAAAGAAACACCACACAATAGTACTCACAACTTATAAAGTGAGTTGTGGGTATTTGGTTTTCTTATATAATAAATAATTCGTTGTGCACGGTAACCCACCCGGAAACCAGGAAGGTTTCGAATGGATTCGGATAAAGTTGTGCGCGCCATGGCGCGGTGGTGGCAGGTAATGGCAAGATTTGCTATATTCACGAAACCATTGATTAGAGTGAGAAGAGCAATGAAGTTAGGTGATAGGTATATCAAAGCGGAATTATTTTGTGAATATTTTGTACAAGCAAGGCTTGAACCGTTGGCAGACCATCTATATATATTAAAATGGATTTTGGTTGGTTCGGATGCAAAGAACTTGCAAATTTAGGAATAATAAAAAGACTTTCAACTATTCCTGTGCAACCCGATTCTCTTTTAATAGCACGCTCCTTTTCCGTGCGACATGCTAAAACACTTCGGTGTCGCGTTGCATTATGAGAATGTCGACCTATATCAGAACTAGCTCTTCTTATCATCACAGCAATTATCGAATTGTAAATGATCATCATTGTATAAATCGCACATTAAGATTCCACCTATCAATAATTTCCCTTTGAAATACCAAAAATAAAGAGAGCATACGAACTGACCCGATATGCAAACAAAAAATGGACAGAATCTGTATAATTGAAACAAATCAGAATTCAAATATACTGTGCTGTAAAATGGAATGACCGCTTACTGCGCCACGTTTTGAACCGTAAGCTTGTTGGAAGCTGGGAGAACGGCACATTCAGCACTAAAGCTTCTGTGAAACCCGTATATCAAGGAAAGTCATGTTTGCAACATTTCGACAAACGTTATCTGTGATTTCAAAATCAACAGCGGCGGATGAATTATTCGCATGTCTCAAGTCATCGTATTTGGGGCGATACGTAGAAACCATTCCATTGAGTATGAAAATGGGAGTGTGCCTGTTTTTACATATATAGATTCCGTCCGCCATTGCAATGACCGGTTCGGTTCAAAGCCGGTTTGCAGCCCTGGTTGCAGGGTTAAGAAACCATCCGCTCTCTTTATGTACGCTCCGGAGCATAAAACAAAAAATGTGGTGTAATGTGTAGCCTTAAATTGAGAACAGCCATTGTTCTTTTTTTGAGATATGCGTCGTCAGCTAACGATATCCTTTCGATCGAGAAAACAAATTTCGGGTTGAATCGTTATTGGGCGACAAAATCTATTGTTGGTAAAACGAAGAGACGCGGGACAACTTGATGGCAAATGTAGACGGGTGAACAGAAAGTATAAAGAAGGCGTAGCAACGCAAGGCAGGTTTCAGCTATGATGACAAAGATGTTAGATATGAAATAATGCATATGTTAGATCAAGAAAGAAAACTGACTGCACAGAGGTACTCAAAAATTTAGTAGGATACACTTCGAATATGAATTTCGAAACAGAAGCTCGTGGGTTCTTGTAATAAAATTTTCACTTATAGTTTCTACCGACCACAAAAGACAAAAGAAAAAGAAAAACACAAAAGAACATGAAGAATAAATTGCACGTTTACCAATTAGCTGCACCAACTATCTCTTAGGGTTGATTTCTCTTCCTGTAACTAGCTGATATGTGTCAGATAAACTTATAATTTACTGGTTACTGGTTAGCTCAGCAATCAAAACGCTCGCAAATGATATCCGAGTGAACTGCGTGATTTAACTCGATAAAACTTTAGCAATCGGATCGGGAAAAGATAGCTGTATGATTTATATGTCGTTCAGTTTGTGCCGGTGGAGACTATCGTTGACGATAGTCGCAAGAAATAGGGTATCATTGGAGAGACTTTTGTGATATTTCTGCGCTGCTGCGATTCCCAGTGGCGCAAATGCTCATTATGACGTCCATTATTAATGCATTACCTCTCGCCTGTATGCATTCAAAAACCCAATACAACCTGCCTTACTTTCTTAAGAAATGGCCAAATTTTCCGCACGGTACATGAGTTTATTGAATTTTGTAATGCAGAAAGTAATGACGTGCCGAAGTTTCTTTTGGGTCCCCATTACACAAGTATATTCTTTTACCATATTGTAATGCAGAAATTCTCGAATTACAAATGCGCTGAAAATTTATCTCATAGGTAATGAATTACATTGTGGCTCGTACGTAATGCATTATTTCGACCGACCACATTCAGCCCAGCGCCACTGGGCTGTATCGCAAAATGCTCGCTTTGCGGTTGGCTGGGAGTTTATGTGACAGATAGCTTTATGAAAATGAAAAAAAGTCGGTCCTTACTAAAATAAAAGAGCCGTTTGATAGCTCGTATCCACTCTTAATATATATAGATAAAAGACCCATCTTACAGACGGACATGGCTATATCGTCTCGGCCGTTGATGCTGATGAAGAATATATATACTTTATAATATCGGATATGCTTCCTTCTGCCTGTTACATACATTTGCACGACTTTAGTGTACCCTTTTTACTCTACGAGTAACGGGTATAAAAACCTAATTTTAGATCTTTGATATCTGTTGCATTCTTCCTATTCAATTGGTTTATCTTTTGGTTCCCTTATAGACTGTCAGTCAAGAGGATGGCGATTCTATGGCAAACAATCCAATGCTCTACGATCCGCTGCAGGATGGTGTGGTAAAAACCTCAAAAACCCGCCAATATGTGGCAGCACTTATCAGTAAGTCATAAAAGCATTGATATATGAATTAGATTTTAGTCGCTATTAAATTCTTTCAGTTTGCTTAGGTGCTGTCTCCGCCGGCACAGCCTTGGCCTGGACAAGTCCTGTATTGCCGCAGATTAGTGTGCAGGAGTCCAATGCGAATGTCACAGCTATAAGCGCCACTACAGCGGCCACAAACTCATCAATTTTGAATGGCACCAGTCCTGCACCTTTAGCAAATGCTGATCGAATGCAACTCACCATTGGGCAACGTAAGTCATAAATTGCTCGGCCAATTGGTTAAGTGAAATATATTTAAAAAACTTTGGGTACTAATCCGTTGCCTACTTAAAGTGTGACCACTTTCAATAAGAATTGTGCAGGGAAAGAAGCCGAAATCAGAACCGGAACCGCATACCGAAAAGAACCGGTTAATTCTCAGAACCGGGACCGGAACGGAAATGTAAATTATAAATTATATTTTTGGAACCGAAGAGACCGAAAAAACCTAACCATAGTTTGACTTTAATAAATATGAGAGATAATTTCTTTGAATATTATAAATCTAAATAAAAGATAATAGATAGATAAGAAATTAAAGAAAGCCCAATCCTTAAAGCTATTGTGATAACTGGACTCTTGTTATTGCGGCTCTGTTTCTCAGAGAAGCCATGATATCTTATTTTGCATTTAAAGTCAAATTAATTATTCGCTCTACCCGCTCCAGTAGTAGAACAAGAAGTAAGGGCGCTGCAGTTGAGTGCCCCGACTATTCATTTTTATACCCTGCTCCCATTGAAAATGGGAAAAGGGGGATCATGAAGTTGTGCGAATGTATGTAACAGGGAGAAGGAAACATTTCCGACCCCATAAAGTATATATATTCTTGATCAGCATGAACAGCCGGGTCGATATAGTTATATCCGTCTGTCCGTCCGTCCGTCTGTCCGTCTGTCTGTATGTATGAACGCGTCGATCTCAGAGACTATAGAAGATAGAGCCACAAATTTTTGCATGAAGGTAGACTTATGCCGTACGCAGATCAAGTTGGTTTCAGATTAGGAAAATACCCCCCCGTTTGTTACAAAAACCGGTTACATTCATCTATAAAAATTCAAAAACAAATAAATGAAAACAAATGAACAAATGGTATTTTGTGGTCGGGAAACTCGACTGCAGCGCCCTTACTTGTTTACTCTGTACCAGAGGTACACAGAGGACATTACGTTTTTGCAAAAGTATGTGACAGCTGTTGTCAAACTAGGATGACGACAATCAAAATGGCTAGCACCATGGAATCTTTCGGCTAGGACTGGTCGGATGGAAGGGGTCTTTTGTCTAATCTAGTTGGTCACACACCATAGTAATTTTGTGCTAGCCAGGCCAAGAGGTCTTAAAAAATAAGCCAAGAGCTTATGCATTACTTTATCGGAGTTTGGTGTTACAACTCCGTCTTACTCGCCCAACCATGTTAACACTTTTTGGTTTACGTTTATGTTAATATAGAGCAAAATTGCAGCACAATATAAAAATTTGTATGATTTAATGTTTGATTTGATTTCTATTTCATAGAGGATTTTATTCTGGGACCTTTTAGTATAATGCGGATGGTGTCCATCAGTTGAGACTGACCGCAGTGCCTTCCAAAGGCTATGCCTCAAATTCCACTCACGGTCACATAATGGGTATGGTCAGAATAAATACGGCCGGCATGGATGTGGTCCGAATGGGTATACAATGCTTAATGCGGAACCAAAGACCCCATTAAAAACAAAATAAAATATGTAAGCCACTTGTCAAAGTTCGGTTACGACACCGTTCCTTACCTTTACGGGACTCTACACAAGAATCATTGTGTCTAAGGGTTTCTGTAGACCAAGCGAAGAAGTACCCAGACAAAGGTGGGCTTTGATATCTGGCAAAGAAGCAATCAGCAACTGTACCATAAACCACAAAAGAAAATTTGCATTAGCCACATGCATCAGCTCTATGTATAATTTGGTTTCCTTATGCGGTTGTGAAAATTTTTCCTTTTAATTTTTTGGCACTTGTCTCTTCCTCTTGGGTTGGTGTTTTAATCCACTGCACAACTTTTGTTAATGGGCACAACAAAACATAACTTTCTATGTGGAATTATTTCCACGTGTTTGGCATCAGGCCACGCTTTACGATTACAGTCGGCTTACATACACAGCTGTTCATAAATATCGGTTCAGTTCTGTTCTTTCGAACAAATGGACCGTCACACAGCCAGAAGGAAGCATCGCCGACCCTATAAAGTATCCATTGATTAGCATCTTGATAGCAGCGCTGCATTTAGTTCCTACTGCAGCATCAAAATTAATGCTGAGCGTATAATTTCGTTGTTTCAGGGTAGTTAAAGTCTTGATTTTGCATTAGTCGGTATTTTCTGGTCATGTCATTGACGATGTTTTTCTTGAGTCTTTTCACAAAAAAAAATTAAAAAAAAACATTCCCAATAAAAAATCGATTCCGTACCCTTTTGGAAACTTCAATTGATATGCAAAGAAGGTTATGAAGAAATTCTTAAAATCGCTAAGGGATGTCCAGAACAACAATTAAGAAAGTAAAGTTAATCCGTCTGTAAAATAATTACTTCAAGTTCATTTGCACCTTTGGCTGCATGGGCAGTCCTGCTGTAGCTTGACTGTCGCTCATACGATCTTTAATAATCCTTTGGCGGATCGTTTAATAATCGAGCGGATTAATATTGTTTCCTCCGAACTTTCGGAATTTTGTCTCAAAGAAGAGCACATCAACAAGTATTCCCGAACATTATTGATAACCTTGTCCAATGGTTGAGTTAGTGAGCAATTTTAGCGGCGAAGAATAAAGATTTTGATGACTTAATCTTGGTAATTCAGAATCAAATCGTTGCTAATTTGCATTCACTCGAATCAACCGATGAAACCAACTATCCAACTGATGCGCGTGGATGTGCATATCTTACCACTGCACAATTTACAGTGGAAGGTTGGCTCGGTAGTAAACATGCTTCGAAATCTAGACCAATCAAAACTATGCAATGGAACAAGTTTGGTGATAAGAAAACTGGTAATCAATGTGATCATGCGGCGATCCTCGGAGGAAAATTCAAAGGCGAGAAGTTGTTATTCCAAGGGGTCCAATGATCACAAAGCCCTGAAAGTATAATTGAATTCAATTTCAATTCGCATTGCACTCACCAAGACGCACAAGGATAATTCTTGAGTGTTTGAATTGAGATGATTATTTTTTTTTATCATTTTCAATGGTACGTGGCATGTTCACGTGTCGGCCAAGATCCACGACTCGCAAGCTTTTTCAATGATTCACAATAGCAAAAGCTTAACACTACCAATGGTAATTATTTTTCTAGCATAGGCTGAACCAAGGTTCGATCCAAATCCTTCGGCCCAAAACATCGCGAAAATCTGAAATCAGCTTACCAGTTTTATTTCAGTTAATTCAAACGATTTTTGCACGAAATACTTGTCACTCGAACCTTAAATTTCACGATTACTTGCAGAAACGTGGGTCAGTTCTCTATTGGCAATTGGCGCCTTTGTCGGTGCCATGCCCACGGGCTACATAGCCGATGCAATTGGACGACGCTACACCGCAATGGCCATGGATGTGCCCTTTGTTTTAGCGTGGCTGTGCATAATTTTTGCTCAGTCGGCGGGTTGGCTGTATGTGGGACGATTCTTGATTGGTAAGTATTCGTTTATTCTGAAGCAAATATGGCTTAACGCGCCTTCTTTGGCCCCATCCTAGGCATTGCCACTGGCAGCTTTTGTGTGGTGGCTCCCATGTACATCTCCGAGATTGCCGAGACGAGCATACGCGGATCTCTGGGCACTCTCTTCCAGCTGTTGCTAACCGTGGGCATATTGTTTGTGTATCTGATGGGCTCGCTGGTCTCTTGGACGACGCTGAGCACGATGTGCCTAGTCGTGCCCATTTTGCTGTTTGTGGGCATGCTCATCTTGCCTGAGTCGCCTGTATATCTGCTTAAAAAGGTGAGTGGTTGGGAGGAAAATGTCTGATGGGTACTGACTGATTCTATTCCGTGTTTTAAGGGTCGTCGTGCCGAAGCCGCTCTCTCATTGAAGTGGCTTTGGGGTCGCTATTGCGACTCGCGAAGTGCCATTCAAGCTATCCAAAACGATCTGGATCAAGCTGGCACCGACGCTTCGTTCCTGGAACTCTTCAGTAATCGCGGGTCTCGAAATGGTCTTGTCATCTCTATAATGCTGATGATCTTCCAGCAGTTCTCTGGCATCAATGCGGTCATTTTCTATACGCAACAGATTTTTGAATCGGCCGGCAGCAAACTGGATGCCTCCAGCTGTTCGATTGTTGTGGGCGTGGTGCAAGTGATCATGACTCTCGTCTCGTCACTTCTGATCGAGAGAGCGGGTCGCAAAATTCTACTGATCTTTAGCAGTACTGTGATGACCATCTGTCTGGCCATTTTGGGTGCCTACTTTAACATAAAGGAGGGACACAGGGATGTATCGTCCATTGGTTGGTTGCCTCTGCTGTGTGTGGTGTTCTACATCATCACCTTCTCGGTGGGTTACGGCCCCATTCCCTGGCTAATGATGGGTGAACTATTTCTGCCCGATGTTAAGGCCACGGCGGTTGCTCTCACGGTCACGGTCAACTGGCTGTGCGTGTTTGTGGTGACCAAATCGTTTGGGTCCATGAAAGAGTCGTTTGGATCGGATGTTACCTTCTGGTTCTTTGCAGTTTGCATGGCCTTGGCTACCATTTATGTGGCCCTTATGTTGCAGGAGACGAAGGGCAGGAGTGCTAGTCAGATACAGAGTTGGTTGAATGGTCGTCACTGAACAGGGAAGGTTAGACAAGCCCATTGTACTCGTATGTTGTTAAGCAGCCAAGACCAAAAACCAAGGGAAACATTAATTTCTGTATAGAAAATAGTTTGATTTAAATGTAGCTATGTAAACTAAAGATCAATGGTATATATGTATATATATATTACAACTTCTTATAAGTAATAATCAATAATGTTTGAATTGATTTTGAAGCCAACATTAAGTGTAGTTCGATTAGTGTCTAAGTACTCCCCCTTATATGTAAATGATTGCGAGTCCCCTTTTTAGATAGTAGTTTAATTTTCTGCGTTACGTAGTATTTCTTTTACATATTAAGATGCCAAAGACATATGTACCATATATACCTGTAATATACAAACCCAATTTGATAATAAAACTTAATTATACACCAACGATGGCACTGTGTGGATTAGTTGCAGGCGCACTGATAACGATAACCCCCAGGCCCAGACCTGGCTACGCCCCTAAAATTAGCAGAGCAGCAAATTACAAACCGATCAGTCATCGGAAGGCGGCTGGTAATCGTACGACATAAACCAGGCCCACACGACTAGGCGCCAGCAATATCTCATAATCAGTCTGGGGTCCCCATCATTTGCAATGCCAAGGTTGCCTTCTTTTGACTGATCTACGTACAATATGTAAATCGAAAGTGTGTCGGCACGTACAAAATTTAATTGTAGCCTCTACGCGGTGTCAATTGCTAGCAGTTTTATGCAAATTTCAGGAAGTCCGGAAACGCTCGCATGTGCAGCAGGTTGTTAACATGTGAGTAAGCAACAAATTGTGGATAGTCCATGCCACAGCTGGTGAGTGGATATCCATTGATAATTTCACTTGACGTTTTAAGTGTCTGGCAAACACAGTCATGACATGTTACTGATTGCTGGCAAAAAAATGTACAAAAATTTAAAAAGACTGTGTAAGCTCAAGAATGAAAATGACATGTTTTTCACTGACTTGAACCAATTTTGAAACGTTTGCAACCGATCTCGAACATAGCCTATGACTCTTTCCTGATTGACACTTAAATTCTCTGATAATTTCGTAAAGATCGGTTCAGCGGCTTAGACTCCCATAAGGAATTAACAAACAAACATGCAAACAAACAAAAACTTACAAACATTACTTACAAACTTACATTACTTACAAACTTACATTACTTACAAACTTACATTACTTACAAACTTATATAACATATATATGGAAATGTGAGTCTTAGATTTAACCTAGATCTAGAAAAATATCAAAATCTTTACATTTATCATAATTCATTGACACTTTGACTGACAGAAGAATAACCTTTTTATCACTTTGCCATATTAACAACATTTGTGTCCAGCAAACGTTGCCTCTGAACAAATGTAATTACATAAAAATATAAGTAGTTATGAGACTTATGGAACCTCAATTTATAATGATCACAAAATTCTCAACAACCATAATATAATTATAATAAAATATTTCATTGAAAGAAGACGAAGGGAAGTTAAATACAAATTAATATCTGACTCGTTAACTAAAACTAGCTTTTTTATTATACCTTTGCAGAGGGTATATTGAAATTGTCCAGATGTTTGTAACGCATAGAAGGAAGCAATTCCTACCACATAAAGTGTATATATTTTTGATCAGCATGACGAGCTGAGTCGATATAGCCATGCCCGTTTGTCCGTCCGTCTGTTCTATGCTATCTCGTCCGTCAGTTTTAAAGCTATCGCGACCAAACTTTGCACAAAGTCTTCTGGTACAAATACGCTTCACATTTGTTGGAACCGGCCGGATCGGATGACTATAACAAACAGCTGCCATAGGAACGATCGGTCGAAAAACTAGTTCTAGTGAGAAAAACGTTTTTGTTTTTAATGCAAACGTCTCCAAACTCCGTATTTACTAGTTTTCTATGCTTCTCCATGATTGTGCCAAATTTGGTGGAAATCGGACATCTATATAGTATAGCTGCCATAGAAAAGTAAGGTTAGAAACATAGTCTTAGTAAGAAAACCTTTTTGGTTTTCAATGTAAACCTTTCTAAAATTGGCATATAATTATTTTATAAGTTTTCACACAATTCTTAAAAGTTTTGTCAAAATCGGATGACTGCATGTTATAGCTGCCATAAACTAGTTTTAATGAGAAAAACTTTTTTGTTTTCAAAGAAAACGCCTCCAAACTTTGTATTTCTTAGTTTGCTATGCTTTTCCATGATTCCACTAAGTTGGATCGAAATCGGACATCTATTTAGTATAGCTGTCATACAAAAGTAGAGTCAGCAAAGTAGTCTTATTGAGAAAAACTTGTTTGTTCTCAGGGGATATGTCTTTCAAATTAGTTAGAAAACGTGCTGCAAGGGTATACAAACTTCGGCCGAGCCGAAGTTAACTTTCCTCTATTTTTTCAGTTTGGATTTTCAGCCGAGTCCAGTACCACATCTTCGAGCAGCTCGTTTGCACCGCCACGAAATGCAGCTCAACAAGAATCTGTAAAACTTTCTTGAAGAATGTGCTGAAGGAAAGGCAGTACTGCAGCACTTTCTGGGTGCACTTTCTGGATTCGTGGAAAACTAAACTGCAGGCAGATGGATGACTTGGTCGATGTTATTTCTATATGGTGTTGTCCTCAAGCCATATTGGATTTGGTTGCAGAAAGTGTACTATTTCCGAGTGAAACCGGAATGCAGGCAATTTATAAATCACATAAATAAGAAAGTTTGTTTAAAGAGTTAACCTAACTTTCGATGAAAATATTTAAAAACAAGAAAGAAAGTCAAGCCCGACTATTACATACTCTGTACCAACATACGGACAGACAGACGGACACGGCTATATCCAATGATAGCCGCTTGTTAGCCACAAAGCAAAGACGTGTACTGTTGAACAGTGATTTTCCCAAATCCATGGCAGATCCCATATTAAATGACACATCAGGACGCCCTTCTACATATTGCATGGCAGCAAATTATCACAAATTTGGTGCCCTCCCATCATGTTGGTAGCTTCATAATTTGTGAAATGCTTGATAACTTTGTCGAAATTTTTGAATAAGGTCTCTGCCTATATGGGTAATTCTAAAATTAATTACGGGGAAATTGGAAACTTAAAGCCTCATCGGCACCATTAAAACTTAAGATATCTGATTTTGGATTTTCGTTAAATACTCTATAAAATATTCTGAGTTTTTTGAGAATGCGCCTCAAAGAACTGGAAAACATAATTTTTTCATTCAAGGCAGGTACGCTCTAGTGCTCAGCGACGAAGCTACTGTGAATGTGAATGATACTGCGAATGGAGAGCGCTATCGTGAGATGGTCACAAACTTTTTTTTGCCCAAAATGGAAGGGCTGGGGGGCTTTAAGGTGAATGTCCATAGCAACAAACCCGCCACAGTTGACGCATTGGAAGCCAATATTCAAGAATTTATTCTTAACATACAGGCCGATATGTTGGAGAGAGTATACCAAAATTAGAGCCAGCTTATGAGCCATAAGAGGCGCAGCCGCGGTCAACATTTACATGAAATCATCCTTTAACATAAAATTATATTGATCGTTTTATCGACTTAAATAAAGATTTCATTAATTTTTCTGGATTTGTATGTAATTGTCTTTTAATTAAACCGGAAAGCTGCTAAAAAATCAATTGTATAGCTGTCGTAGAGAAGATAGGTTTTAACAAGAAAGAAAGTCAGTCAAGTCCGACTCTGGCATACTCTGTACTTTCCAAAGGTTTCATTTACCACACAAGGTGTTAAGGCAAGGGCGTAGCCAGCTTTCGGCGAAGGGGGGGCCAAAACAATTTTTCCAGCCCTTAAAACTCCAAAAACTTCCAAAAAGTAACCGTAAATTTTTACAAGCCAATTGAATTTATTTAGGGGGGGTGGGGGGGGGGGGGGGGCGTTGCCCCCCCTGGCTACGCCCTTGTGTTAAGGTGTGTTAAGCGCTGCCCATCGCTGTTCCAGTCAGTTTTAAGGAGTTGAGAAATCGGCCCTTATTTATATAACTTATACGAGCTGCAAGGCTAAATAAGACTGATGTTATTGGCGCTGCAGACGCATGAACATTTACAGCAGCGATGGATTGGACGTGTTACTTGTATGGATGAAGAAGCTCCACAAAATAAGTGAACAAACGGAAGGTGAAAGAACTTGGATAAAAGAATCAAGAGGGGACGACCGAAAGTGAGATGAAAAGATAATGTACAGGGTTGTCCATATTCGACGGACCCATCTGGCAACGCCATAACTCTTGACAGAGATGTCAGATCGCTTAATGACATACCGCGTTTGAAGCGTCAGTCCAAGCAAATTTTTACCATGGAACAATACACGCCACGCGAGCGCTCTGAAATAGTTGAAATTTACATTCAACAGAACAAGTCAATTGTGAAAACTCAACGTGCTTTTAAAAAATTAAAATTTCACATTGAATGGGACCGTAAATAAGCAAAATTGCCGTATTTACGCCACTGAAAATCCTCAGGAGATTCAAGAAGTGCCTCTTCATGACGAAAAAGTCACAGTTTGGTGCGGCGTTAGTGCGAAAACGGTCATTGGGCCGTTTTTCTTCCAAAATGAAAATGGCCATGCTGTTACCATCAACCAGGAGCGTTATCGCTACATGATGACCAATTTTGTGATGCCAATTATTCGTCGAATGCGTATGAGGCAGTTCTGGTTTGAACAAGACGGCGCTCCACCGCACACAAGTCGCATAACAATCGATTTTCTGAAGAAATTGTTTCCGGGCCGTTTGATGTCGAAAAGTGGTGATTTGGACTGGCCACCGCGTTCGCCCGATTTGACGCCGCCTGACTTCTTCTTGTGGGGATATTTGAAGTCAAAGGTTTACGTTAACAAGCCAAGGACCGTAGAAGAGCTCAAGGACAACATTCGTGAAGAAATAGCCGCTATTCCGGCCGAAATGTTGGCGAAAACGATGGAAAATGCTGCAAAAAGGGCACAATACGCCATCAACGCCAGAGGCGGCCATTTGAGAGATATCATATTCAAAAATTGATGTAAACAAATCTACTTGGAACAAATTAAATGATTAAGATTGCCAACCGCCAAATTTTTATTTTTTTCTTTGATTTTTTTAAAAAAAACATGGGTCCGTCGAATATGGGCAACCCTGTACATAGTTATTGTCAGTGCTAGCATTCTTAAACTTAGCAATTATCAAAAGTAAAATGCTTTTAAAATCGTTGTTCAATATATAACATGAAACATGGGAGTTATTTCAAATCATTTTAGTTTGTTTGAACAAAAAGTCGTAGCACACAAACTACGAGACTTTTATTATTAGCTCATTAGCTAGTAAAGTCGATTAAAAGCACAGTAGCTTTATTTTATAGAGGACTTTAGTTGTCTTAAAAATATTTAAAGCACGCACGTCCACATCAGTTTCCAGTTAATTCCGAACTGATGTACTGACTTAATAAGTCAATCCGCACTGTAGTGCCTGGTGCATGTTAATGAACTTCCTCGAAGTTAATTCAGTTCCGAAAGATATTAATCAAATATAAGATATGCAAGCTATGTCCGGAACTAAAGCCTACACAATAAAACTTTGAAAGCTTTTTTTGCGTATTTAGTGTAATTGAATATTTTGCCGTTTTATTGTGGCACAATTGTCGCAAAAAACTGTACAAAGGCAAATGCTGATCGAAATCGCACAATTCTAAGCTCGGCTCTCTTTCTCTCTCTCCTATTCAATGCTCGTCTGGTCGCTTTAGTTGTTCAGTGAGTGTGTTTCTGTGTGAAGTTCTACTATATAAACATATTATCTATTCGCATTTGTTACTAAACACAGACAGTAAAGCGTTTGTCAAAATTTCTCGGCTCAACTCATGCTCAACACACAAAATCGTCAAAGCATTCGCGCACTGCCATCATTTGAGTTCCGGCAACGACAGTAAACAGTAAACCCTTGGATTGCAACTTGACAGCTTCAGTAAAATCAACATTATGTACACGCCTAGTGGGCCAAAGTGCTCTTGAATTGATCAGTTTGGTCAAATGGGTGAGTGAACAAATTAAGAGTGGAATGGAAACTTTTTATAAAGCACTGATAAATGGCCTATTAAGTGTCGCCATGAACTATATTAAGTACTAAAATAATTAGATTACGGTACATGAATGGGTTAGCTTGAAAAGGGTTGCTCCCAAACGAATGCTGTATGGTGACTCGTCGAAAAAATCAATCCAAAGAAGATTAAGATTCCAATAGACTATTCCTTAAAGGAATCACTGCTGGTAAGTGGTGATCACTTCAGTTTTAGTTTTGTGCCACCGTTTTTTTGTATATCATGTGTAGGTGCTCTTAAAATAACCGATTAAGACCTGTGTATCATAACCTTTATTCACCTGCGTCTTTCACGTGTTTTACTTCTGACTTCAGCTACTGACTAGTTAGTTCTATGTCAACACTCGATCAACCAATCGACATGGTCTGGCTGCATTTAAAGATTTTTTGTTGGAAATTACTAAATAAATAGTCCAATAAGTGTTTTTGATGGAAAGTGCCAGGCAAAAACAATTATCGGAAATGACTAAAAAATTACAAATCAAAATGACTACCTACGCATTTGGCGGCATTCACCACCATGGGGACTGTGGGACCAGAGGCCACTTGAAGATTGATAGCTTACGTGTAGTTCTGCGTAGCCCAGTTACCTGCAGTTTTGCATTACCAAACATAACAATGACAAGTGGATGGGCGCCTTTGCTGCGATCGGGTCGTGCAAAAATAAACAAATTGAGATTGGGACACCTTATCGGCAATATGGGCCAGTTCAAGTGCAAAATGCACACAAATGGCGCAATCACTTTTTTCAAAAATCTCACTTAAATGGATGGGAGGGAGAGTGTCTCTCGACGATTACTGGATGGATGTGCCAAGGAACCGAATGGTTTTCCTGATAAGATAATGCACTTGTAAGAGCAGCGCATTACAAATATAAGAGCCGATGTAGCAGAATTATTGGTTGACGAAAATCTTTAAATTCCAGCGATTTTGTGTTCAGAGCAGCATTTCAGTTCATAGTGGAGAAGTGTAACGTTTGACTATTATTTGTAGTTCCGTTTATAAGAACCTCACGTAAGGATGTGTTAAAATAAAAATAAATAAAAGCAAAATGGAAAATTCAACAAAGTGATAACAATAAAGTGTTGACATTTTCACAGACCAAAAACTATTGGAAACACGATGGCCAATATCAATGCGATTTGATTTTTTTTCGAGTATCTTAAGACTATTTCGTTTAACTTATTCTGGAATTAGAATTAACATCATGGACTTTACGCAAACTTATTAATTTGAGAATTGGTAACATGAGCTAATTTTGTGCGAAATAAGTGTCTCACTCAATACACCGTTTCTGTGATCAATGAGCATTTTGACCGATCTCGAAATATGGTCTGTTGGTTGGTAATATGGTGTTGGATACTTTGATGGTACAGAACCGGCTTTGGACCGGTTAAAAAGTGGTTCAGAGCCATATCTCAGAAGTGATGTAAGCTACAAACTTTGAATATTCTATTTAAGGATGCAAAGGAGGTTTACAAATCTCAGAAATAATTTAAAATTATTTAAAACATGTAGTTTTATATTTTCCTAATTCAAAACTGGGTTCGATGTGTAAAAATCGACTTGCAGCCCTTGCAACGCTTTCATAAGAATCAATTCAAAGTATTCGGGAGTCGCCGGGTGTTGAGCTAGAGATTCTACTCAATCCGATCAAATTCACCCTAGCTGACTTTTCCTGGCATTTTCAAGAACTGTGTGGGAAGAGTTATTAGATCTCTGGCATAAGCGGTCTCGGTTGTGGTTTGGAAGAGAGTGAATTGTAAACTTTTCTTATGTGTTTAAGAAAGCTGAATTCAAATCCTAATTCTCGACACAAAGCTCAATCGACTCGGCTGGTTTTGCTAATCAAGAATATATATTTTATGTGGTCGAGGATTATTCCTTCAAAGCATTAAAAACTCTTCTTCACTGTCACCTTTACAAGCTATTGGCGTTAACTTTGAAGTAACTAGCCTTGAAAAGCTTTTCAAGATTCTGCAGTTCGAATTCGACTTCAAACTGGAAAGAGCAAGGTACTCTTGTGCGAAAAGTAGAAGCACACAAGCTAAGAGATTGAAAGCAGCCCGGCTTGGCCCTTTGGGTTGCTGTTTCAAATATTTTTTATTTCTTAAATATATAAGACGGAATATATTTGGTTAAATATTATAATATATTAAATTTTGTCTTGGAGTACACAGAAACAAAAACGATCCATTCGGGAAGGTATTTTTTTTTAATTTCCTTTTAATCTTGCAACGGAGCTGAAAAATCCTCTAAAGGATGCAAATGCAGTCGCAACGATTGTAATTTTTAAACTAAAAAAAATACAATTTAAGTATTATTTATTGTTTTTATACTCTGTACCGGAGGTACATAGAGTATTATAAGTTTGTGCAAAAGTATGTAACATCCAGAAGGAAGCATCTCCGACCCCATAAAGTATATATATTCTTGATCAGCATCAACAGCCGAGTCGATATAGCCATGTCCGTCTGTCCGTCTGTCCGTCCGTCCGTCTGTCTGTCTGTCCGTATGAACGCACAGATCTCAGAGATGGTAAGAGATAGAGGTTTGACAAGTATGGGACATATGCTTCTTATGTCTGCAGGCAGATCAAGTTTATTTTCAATTTTGGCCACGCCCCCTCCCGCCCCCGCAATTTAGAAAAAACGTCATATCTCCCACAGTTTTGAAGATAGATGGCTGGTTTCTTTTGGACATATTTAGTTATTAGGATAACTTATCGATCCGCCAAAGAAATGAAGAAGATCGGATGAACGGTTTTCAAGTTATGATCAACAGACAAATTTTCTTGGTACAGAGTATGTTATAGTCGGGCTCGACCGACTTTCTTTCTTGTTTTTTATTAAACTCAGAAAGAACACTTAATTTTAAATCTTAACAAATCTCAATAAAAAATCGTGATGTAAGAAATATTTTAAAAATTTAAATATTTTAAAAACTGAAATTAAGAATTATTTTCAATTTCGTTTTTATACCCGTTACTCGTAGAGTAAAAAGGGTATACTAAAGTCGTGCAAATGTATGTAACAGGCAGAAGGAAGCATCTCCGATATCATAAAGTATATATATTCTTCATCAGCATCAACAGCCGAGTCGGTATAGCCATGTCCGTCTGTCCGTCCGTCCGTCCGTCCGTCCGTCCGTCTGTATGAACACCTAGATCTCAGAGACTAGAAGAGCTAGAGCAACCAAATTTTATACGTAAGCTAGTATTGTCTGTAGGCAGATCAAGTTTGTTTAAAATTTTGGCCACGCCCCCTCCCGCCCCCTCAATAAAAAATATTGAATAACTCCCACAATTTTTAAGATATCGAGCTCAGATTTTGCAGTGTAGTCTATGTGGCCAATATCTTCAATCTCACAAATTTTCAAAAGGATCGGATAATAAATGACCGAGCTAAAACGGGTTTAAACGGGTTTAAAAATTGTGATTTTTTAGTTATGTCAGTCTTGACGTAAGCAGGCGATATGAATAAACAGTGCCACTGAATTGGAAAAAGTAAGTGTGCGATCCTTAACATTGGTCCTTCAAGGATATGTGACGTATCAAAGTAATGGTATTGAAACGTAGATCGTAGATCTATGTGTAAGATCCATTACACTTATATGCGATCTTTGTTTTTGGCATTTATATTTAAAAGCGGTTTGGTCTTCATGTCATTTAAAAACTATTTTAAGAGATGGTTCAATAACAACAGATTTAGATACTAGAGTGTTTTGAGATTTTTGTTCTACACCTTTTCAATTTCTTAGTAACCAATTAAAAGACCCTAATGGAACTATTTTCATCTGCTATCTGATATCGATGAACCAAGGTAGAATTATATCTGCGGATAATTCAGATTTTTCTACCAATTGTTCGTAAGACAGAACAATTGATAGAACATTCAGTAATTACCTATAGTTAGCTGTAGTATTGTAGTAGCAGCACATAGATTCGCATAAACAGTCACCACTTTCACTTAGACTCCAAACTAATTTGACAAATATTTTACAGCGTCTGATAATTATTTTGTGAGCTTTGTTCACTGTGCCATTAAATTCAATTTTTTTGTAATTTATGGTGTTAAATAATGACCAATCTCCATTAGTAATTTCTCAACTTATTAGCTTTATTTTGCTTGCTTGCCTTTTTGCCGAACTGTTCTCTTGTTTCTATGGATGGATATTGGGTGTTCAGTTCCATTTACAATTTCATTCCCTAGGATAGGATTCCATTAGAACCCAAGTTAAGCAGCCTTTTGTTAATTTTTGATTTTCAGCTGCTAAAAGCGCGCCAGCACAATGAACCGTGAGGAGGAATCGACACCAGCACAGTATTTGTATACGGAAGTGAATTCCTTTCAAATAAGTGAAGGGAACTCTCGAAATATGGCACCCCAACCAGTCAAAACCTTTCGCATTTTCATGGCTGCTGTGGCAGGTAACATAAAATCGACCAATTCCGACCAAATACTGACCGTAATATCTTTTGGCAGCCAATTTATCAGCCTTTGCCGTTGGAAACTGCCTGGGTTGGACCTCGCCCATTGCCCCTAAGCTGAAGAGCGATGATACCTCAGATTCTCCCTTAGACCGACCCATTTCGGCCGAGGAGGATGCCTGGATCTCTTCTTTGATTGCTGTTGGAGCTCTTGTGGCTCCTTTTATAGCGGGACCCCTGGCCGACCGTATTGGAAGGAAGTGGGTCTTACTTTCCAGCAGTCTCTTCTTTGTTCTGGCTTTCATACTCAATATGGTAGCCTCGGAAGTTTGGATTCTGTACTTGTCTCGGCTGATTCAGGGCTTTGGTGTGGGCTTTGTGATGACTGTCCAGCCCATGTATGTGGGTGAAATATCCACGGATAATGTTCGAGGAGCGGTAGGATCCCTTATGCAGTTGTTCATAGTGGGTGAGTTCACTAAAAAACTCGTGTAAAACAATCCTTGTTTATATCAACGATTTTCACTATAGGTGGCATCCTTTATGTCTACGCCATTGGACCGTATGTCTCATATCAGGCTTTGCAGTGGTGCTGCATTGTGGTGCCAGTAGTCTTTGACATCTGTTTCTTCTTCATGCCCGAAAGTCCTTACTACTTTGCCGGCAAGGGCCGCAAAACGGATGCGTTGCGTTCGCTGCAGTTCCTTCGTGGCCAAAGCGCCGAGGACGTGCACGATGAAATGGCCCAGATTCAGGCCAATGTGGAGGATGCCATGGCCAACAAGGGCACCATGATAGATCTATTCAAAAACAAAGGCAATCGCAGGGCCTTACTGATTTGCGCCGGCCTGATCTCATTCCAGCAGCTATCGGGCATCAACGTAGTGCTGTTTAATAGCCAATCGATCTTTGCCAGCGCCAATACGGGTCTGGACCCTGCCATAGCCACCATCATCATTGGCTGTGTCCAGGTGGGCTCGTCGGGCCTAACGCCCATTGTTGCTGACCGGTTGGGCAGGAAGATAATGCTTTTGACCTCTGCCAGCGTGATGGCTGTCGGATTGGCTGGACTCGGTGCCTTTTTCTACATGCAGCTGGTGGTTGGCGATATCTCAAAGGTGGTTTGGATGCCAGTTCCGGCGCTGATCATCTACAATATAGTTTACTGCACGGGCTTTGGGCCCTTGCCCTGGGCCGTGCTGGGCGAAATGTTTCCGGCGAATATCAAGTCGGCGGCATCATCCGTGGTGGCTAGCACCTGCTGGATCCTTGGATTTGTTGTCACACGTTGGTATCCCGCCCTGGACGCCATTGGTTCATATTATGCCTTCTGGCTGTTTGCCATCTTTATGGTGGTGGCCTTCTTCTTTGTTCTTTTTGTGGTGATGGAGACGAAGGGTCTCAGCCTGCAGGAGATCCAGGATAGACTCAACGGAAAACGCAAATAGGAGATCCCCGGAAATGTCCTTCTTGTTCGTTTAGCTATAAGGAATGTGCGCAAGTATTCGATTGTCTAGTTTTAAGCTTATACACACAATGTTACTGTATTTGTTGGCCCTTATCATAATAAATAACAAATTAAGTAGTGCATAAACCGAATGAGCTCGAAAGTTCAATGTCCATCCATCCCACATTCATTCGTAGTAGGATACTATAGATTCAAGGTATCTAAAAACGTATCCCACTAAAAACGTGGCCCACAGTCTTTGCCTACATTTTTGATAGTGGTCGATTCGATTTGTCAGGTTGCCACTAAAAACGTGGCCCACAGTCTTTGCCTACATTTTTGATAGTGGTCGATTCGATTGGTCAGGTTGCCACTAAAAACGTGGCCCAAAGTCTATGCCTACATTTTTGATAGTGGTCGATTCGATTTGTCAGGTTGCCACTAAAAACGTGGCCCACAGTCTTTGCCTACATTTTTGATAGTGGTCGATTCGATTTGTCAGGTTGCAACTTTGCAGCATCATGTACGTCATTTATGTAACTAATATGGAAACACTTTACATAAACAGAAAGTGGCTTTCAATTGATCTACCCTCACTATCAGATCATCCAATTTACTACGTGGACTGCATAAAGTGTTTTCCCAGACATCTCTATAGATTTTAGTAGATTTGATTGCATTTCTAAATTTATTGGATTTTACCAAGCAAATGATGTTAGAAGGCTGAACAGAAAAATAAAAGATCCTAAAAAGATCCATTTGGAAAGGATATGTCTAAAATATTCTTTTAATCCTCCAGCGGAGCTTTAAAATCATCTAAATGATCATAATTTTTCATATTCTTTGGATGATTGTTAGCTCCGTGATATGATTAAAAGGATATTTTATACATATCCTTTCCAAATAGATACCGAAAAACATTCAATGGATATTTTTTAGTATCCTTTTATCTCTGTGTGGCAGTTTCAGGATTGGAAAATTGTCCCTCTTTCCTATTTTAACAGCAAAAATCTGTCGGACCCAACACTTTTATGAAAGAGTCTCGTGACTTAATTTATACAAAGAAAGGCCCAAAATCTATCTATTCTGAAAAGTTAAATAAGATCGAACGAAAAACTCCAAAGTTATACACGAAACAATTTTGCTTTAAGAGGCCAAAGTCGAGCTCCTCTCAATCTCTTGGCTTGTATGCTCCGAATTTGCGCACAAGAGACAGTTAAGCGCTGAGTCCGAACGGCAGAGTTTTAGAAGCTTTATCATGGCCAATGTATATATAACGTATATAATGTACACAAAGGGAAAATCGTGTTCAGAAAATAACCTCAAATTTTTTTTGAGTTTAAAATGTTCTCAAAAACTTAACATTTCAACTCACATCAAGATTTTGCGTTCTCAAAAAAGAGTTCTTGAAGTGAGAAATTGTTCTTGAAGTGAGAAAATCCGTTCATGATTAGTTTTTGACAACGAATGTGCTCAAATTGAGACTAATGTTCTCGGTTTTTCCCTCTGTGTATATAATGTATATCAGTGGTGGACAGCCTTGCTCAAATTGCTTCTAGAGATATTTTAAGGCAAGTGGATAAAAAATTGCTTCGCTTCTTGGCGCCAGCCTCACACGACTTGTTGGCTTAGAAGAGAGTTGAAACAACAAATCTATTAAGTATCGGCGGACTCCAGCTCGGCGCCCGCTCACCCGGCAAATCAGGTGCTGTGAGCGCGATCGAGAGGACTGCAAAATCAAGTATAAAGAGTTTGTGTGTGGTTTGTTGACTTGAACCTCGCTAATAAGGGACCACCCGTTACTCATTAAGTAGATTGATGCTGATTGTAATTAAAATATACCAGATAAACATAATGTTTAACATTAACCTGGCAGATGCAATCCATCAGCGAGATTTCATATTATATTTTACCGATTTCGTAACTGAAATTATTTTTCATTTCGCGTTTTTAATGAAATCTTTCCAGAACGGACGTGAACTAAACACATTCACAAAAGTAGCACTTTTTTATGCGGTCAGAACGTAATAATACGTACCGATGCGTAGGTAAAAAGGAAGTACGGTACGATGCGAATTATATACCTTACTTGTGCTTTGAACAGTGCTTTACTAACCGTGTACAGTACTTGCCTAAAGACAGTACTTTCGTGTGCTTACACAGAGACAAATATGACGTTCAAATGGTTATGATTCCGGTCTGTTTTTCCGTTCCGCGGTGGTCATGAAAACAGAAAAGTGTTTATAACAAGAAAGAAAGTCGGTCAAGCCCGACTATAACATACTCTGTACCAAGAAAATTTGTCTTTTGAGCATAACTCGAAAACTGTTCATCCGATCTTCTTCATTTCTTTGGCGGATCGATAAGTTATCCTAATAACTAAATATGTCCAGAAGGAACAAGCCATCTATCTTCAAAACTGTGGGAGATATGATATTTTTCCATATTGCGGGGGCGGGAGGGGGCGTGGCCAAAATTGAAAATAAACTTGATCTACCTGCAGACATAAGAAGCATATGTCCCGTACATGTCAAACCTCTATCTCTTACCATCTCTGAGATCTGTGCGTTCATACGGACAGACAGACAGACGGACGGACGGACAGACGGACAGACATGGCTATATCGACTCGGCTGTTGATGCTGATCAAGAATATATATACTTTATGGGGTCGGAAATGCTTCCTTCTGGATGTTACATACTTTTGCACAAACTTATAATACTCTATGTACCTACGGTATATAAGAGTATAAAAATGTTCAAATTTGAATATTTTGTTATTTTTAGTGCATTTAATTATGTAAGTGATTCGTAGAATTTTAGGAAACTGGTTTTTGATATCTATACATATATATAAAATTGAAAGTATGTTTGTATGTTTGTATGTTTGTTCCTTATGGGTGTCGAAACCGCTGAACCGATCTTCACAAATTTTTCGCAGTATGTTCATGTCGATCAGGAAATTGTCATAGGCTATGTCTGTGACTTGGTCCAAAAACCGCGAAAATTGAAAAATTAAACCGTTCATCCGATTGCGAAGAAACTTTTGAGAATGGTTAAGTGCTTGCCCGGGAAGGCCTCTAAGTTGAAGAAGTGGGCGGAAAATAGTCCAAAAACCGCGACATTGGCAAAATTCAACCGTTCATCCGATTGAAACATTGGGGATTGGTTAAACGCTTGCCGGTTAAGGTTTCTAAGTTGACGTAATAGGGGGGAAATGGACCAAAACCGCGAAATTTGCAAAAAAATTATACCGATCATCCGATTGCGATGAAATTTTACGGAATGGTTGGACGCTTGCAAGCAAAAATTTCTAAGGTCCAAAAATCCGCGAAATTTTTAAAATAATCATATGTATATCTATGAAAGCGCGTAAAGCTTAGATTAAAATCCAGCCGTGGGTAAATGGATTGAACGGCTGAATTTTGATATTTTTCATTTGAGCTTATATTATTATGAAGATTTCATAGACGGCAATTGTAGACTGGTTAATATGAGGTGTATACCAAACTGTCAAAAAAGCCGCGAAATTAGCAAAGTTACAGTTAAAACTTTCATTTTCTCACAATGCAAAGGACCCGGGCGACGCCGGGTATTCAGCTAGTATATATATAGACAACATAGACTCTTAAAAAAATATACAACGATGCCTTTACGCGGACTCAAACCTACGACCTCGACGTTTTAGAGCAGAGATGGGCGCGTCGCGACGTTCCTATGCACACGTGCATGGGGCCTCTGCGGCGGCCGACTGCACAAATCACACGTACGCTATAAGCATTGCTTGTATGCATGCTTGTATGCGTGTGAAAAGTGTGACGATATGTGTTCATGCCCATCTCTGTTTTAGAGTAATAGAAAACCTACGATTACAAAGTTTGGAGACGTTTCCATTGAAAAGAAACAAGTTTTTCTCACTAAAACAAGTTTTCCGATATAGTCATCCGATCCGGCCGGTTCCGCCATATTAGTAGTGTGCAGCAATAAACAGACTCTGTGCAAAATTTCAGCTCGATAGCTTTAAAACTGAGAGACTAGTTCGCGTAGAAACAGACAGACAGACAGACGGACGGACAAAGCTCTATCGACTCAGCTCGTCACCCTGATCAAGAATATATTTAGTTTATGGGGTCGGAAATGAATATTTCTATATTTTCTATAAATTGGAATCTGTGAAGCTCTTGACTTAAGAGTAAACGATCTTACTCTTGAATTTGATGAGCTCTTGATACTAGAAAGAACATTCTCGGCTTTTGACAATGATGTATGCTCTTGATTCAAGAATGAAAAATCGTGAATTTAAGTATGTTTAGCACTTGATTCAAGAACTATTCTGCTTGCTATGAGAATGATTCGTACTTAAATCAAGTATTGAAGCTCTTGGTTAAGAAAACCCGGATCAAAAATTCATACTTGGATCAAGAGTTTCGACTATTGATCTCGAAAATTCTTGATCCAAATATGAAATTCTCTTTTTCTTGCTCTGAGTGTAGGCGAGGCGAAACAAAAATACATATGGCGTACTCTCTTAGTTTATTCATTTTGCTGTGTCAACACACAAAACCACTAATGTATCATCCAGAGTGTCGATGTCAGATTGTGATTCTAGGAAATGGACAGTTAATCTGCACAGTTAATATATCTGTTTGAATTTTTGTTAAGTATTTATAATTGGAGCGACTTTTTTCTTGTATCTTCCACTTGAATTCAGGATTTGAGTTGTATTTTCATATTCTCAATTGATCAGTTAATCGCTTGAAGTAAATAAAAATTTAGAATAAACCTGCAAGTATAAAAAGTTTTTGCCCTATCCACGTCCATCCTGTATCTCTTACCATCTCTAAGATCCGTGCGTACATACGGACAGACGGTCATGGCTCGGCTGCTGATAGAGATCAAGAATCTATATACTTGATGGGGTCGGAGATGTGTACCTCAGAGGATATTAAAAATAATTATTGAAGTTGTGCATATTTCATGGTGTCGGGTCCTTCTGGGAAGCGCATTCAGTGACGCACACACACACAGTGCCCATGATATAATTATATGTGAAACAAGAAAAAAAGTCGGTCAAACCCGACTATAACATACTCTGTACCAAGAAAATTGTCTTTTGATCCTAACTCGAAAACCGTTCATCCGATCTTCTTCATTCCTTTGGCGGATCGATAAGTTATCCTAATAACTAAATATGTCCAGAAGGAACAAGCCGTCTATCTTCAAAACTGTGGAAGATATGACGTTTTTTCTAAATTGCGGGGGCGGGAGGGGGCGTGGCCAAAATTGAAAATAAACTTGATCTGCCTGCAGACATAAGAAGCATATGTCCCATACATGTCAAACCTCTATCTCTTACCATCTCTGAGATCTGTGCGTTCATACGGACAGACGGACATGGCTATATCGACTCGGCTGTTGATGCTGATCAAGAATATATATACTTTATGGGGTCGGAGATGCTTCCTTCTGGATGTTACATACTTTTGCACAAACTTATAATACTCTATGTACCTACGGTACAGAGTATAATGATTAAGCCACGACCAAGCTTTCGGCAGCTTATCAGGGCTCACAACGACACAGCACCAGACTTTTATAAAATGCAAAAGAGTTGACAAGTGACAGCCGACGACGAACGAAGTGCTCAGACGCTCTAGGGAAAAAAGGCAAAAAACAAAGGATTTATTTAAAATTGATGAGTTCATTTGTGAGTGTGTAGCGTGGATCGCTAAAAAGCAAAAATAGTGTTCTAACAATATATAAAAACTGGGAAGATGACAATATTAAGAGAGTTTTATCTGAGTTTATCTGACGACGATGTAATAGCACAGTAAATACATATCTCTAAAACAAAGGCTTCTTTGATAAAATAGAGATGGTTGGTTTTGATAAAAGATTCTCTTTCGTGAATTCTGACTTCCGATTGAATATATGTTATTTTTAATTAACGATTCACATACATCTTCAAACTCGATATTACAAATATCAATTTTCTAACTTTTCATTTTGAATAACACTGATTCTGTTTTTGTGGGAAATTTCGAATTTCGAGCCCTTTTCGGAACATCTATATGTATACGGTATGAAGGCGTCAATCCCAGAGACTGCAAGAATAAGTGGTACCAACATGTGCTAATTGTTGAGTGGTAGGAGTTCAAGGTTGTTAATTTTTTTGAAAGATTCCCCTTCCTCTTCTCTATTTGGCTACTACTAGACCCGACCAAGCCAGCTGCCTACAATAAGACGAAGGGGTGACTATTCATAGTTGGGATTCGATTTCTTTCAAAGTAGTAAAAGAAATCCTTGAAAGATGCCATCAGAACCGGTCAGAACAGGACGTATTTTTATGGCTGCAGTGGCAGGTAACATCAAACCCACAACTCTCGCCCATTACCAGACCCTAATAGCGCACTCTCTTGTCAGCCAATTTGTCAGCCTTTGCCATTGGAAACTGCCTGGGTTGGACCTCGCCCATAGGACCCAAGCTTAAGAGCGAGGATATCTCAGATTCTCCCTTGGACCGACCCATTTCGGCCGAGGAGGAAGCCTGGGTCTCTTCTTTAATCGGCATCGGAGCTATAGTGGCTCCTTTTGTGGCGGGACCACTGGCCGATCGCATTGGAAGGAAATGGGTCTTACTTTCCAGCAGTCTATTATTTATTCTGGATTTCGTACTCAATATGGTAGCCTCTGAGGTCTGGATTTTGTACTTGTCCCGACTGATTCAGGGCGTTGGTATGGGCTTTGTAATGACCCATGTATGTGGGTGAAATATCCACGGATGATGTTCGTGGAGCGGTTGGGTCCCTGATGCAGTTGTTCATAGTGGGTGAGTTCACTAAATAACTCGTGTAAAGTAATCCTTGCTTATATCAGCGATTTTCTCTCTAGGGGGGATCCTTTATGTCTACGCCATTGGTCCGTATGTATCATATCAGGCTTTGCAGTGGTGCTGCATTGTGGTACCAGTGGTCTTCGGCATAATTTTCTTCTTCATGCCAGAAAGTCCTTATTACTATGCCGCCAAGAACCTCAAGACGTATGCGCTGCGGTCGTTGCAGTTCCTACGTGGCCAGAGCGCCGAGGACGTGCACGATGAAATGGCCCAGACTAAAACCAATGTGGATGAAACCATGGCTAACAAGGGCCACATGATAGATATATTCAAAAACAAAGGCAATCGCAAGGCTCTGTTGACTTGCGCCGGCCTGATCACATTCCAGCAGCTATCGGGCATCAACGCGGTGCTGTTTAATAGCCAATCGATATTTGAGAGCACCAATACAGGTCTGGACCCTGCTATAGCCACCATAATTATTGGATCAGTACAGGTGGCATTGTCGGGCTTAACGCCCTTCGTCGCTGATCGACTTGGCAGGAAGGTAATGCTCTCGATATCTGCTGGTGTTATGTCTGTCGGCTTGGCAGCACTGGGAGGCTTTTTCTACATGCAGTTGGTGGTTGGCGACATCTCAAATGTGGATTGGCTGCCAGTCTGCCGGCGCTGGTAATATACATTATTGTTTATTCCACCGGCTTTGGGCCTTTGCCTTGGGCCGTGCTGGGCGAAATGTTTCCGGCAAACATCAAATCGGCTGCCTCTGCTGTGGTAGCTAGCACCAACGGGATCCTTGGATTTATAGTCACACGTTGGTACCCCGCCGTGAATGCACTTGGTTCCTACTATGCTTTCTGGAGTTTCGCCATATCTATGGTAGTGGCATTCTTCTTTGTTCTCTTTGTGGTGATGGAGACGAAGGGCCTAAGTCTGCAGGAGATCCAGGATAGACTCAATAATAAACGCAGAAGAGAGACCATCTTTGTCGAAAGTAGGGATCTGCCCATTTTGTGCGCTTATTAGATTTGGTCGTAAATATATTAAAATCCACTCACACAGTGATACCCTCTTTTGATTGTCCCTTACCATAGTAAACGCAATTTTAATAGAAATAAAATATTCGTATGTCAACTTCGGCTCCCACGAAGTTAATATAAACGGTTTTCATTCAAAAGTCGCTTTGAACTATGCTAGCTAAGCTATTTCTCAATCTGACCAAAAGATGGCGCCTCTTCTAAGATCAATAAGATATCTTTAAGCAAGCAAACAAGTCGGTCAAGCCCGCCCATAACATGCTGTACCTTCCAAAATTTTCATTCACCGCACAGAGTGTTAAGGTGTGTCAAATGCAGCCCAATCGATGTTCTAGCTATCACACAGAAAAAAAATCTGAAATCAATCCCAAACGGGATTGAAAGCAAAGTACGAATCAAATCAATCTTTTCGAGGGTCCCTTTTTGGATTAATTTCTTTTTTTAGTGCATAAATGATGGTTTTCCCTATAACTCGACTATCGCTCATCCGAGCATCTTCCAGCGGAAATTGGACGCTAAATGGTCAGCCACTTGAGAAAGCTCGATCTTTTAAATACCTGGGAGTCACACTAACCCCGAACATGTTGAAGGACACACGTATTAGAGCAACGAAAAAGCAAGGACCGCCATCAACAGTACATGGAAACTGTTTTCAAACAAGCGAAACGTTCTTTCAAGCTCAAAGTATAAACTCTTCGAGGCAACAGTAAACGCGGTAGTGTGCTATGGAGGGCATGTGTGGGGCCATGAAGAATTTGAGCATGTGGATCGCCTCCAGAGTACTTTCACTAAACGATTTTGTAGATTACCCTTTAATACTCCTCACTACGCCATCCATCTAGAAACCGGCTTACCAACAATGTTTATCGCTTGTCTCCGCGCACACTTTGGATTAGGGAAGTGAGCCGGTTCTGAACCGCACCGAACCGCAAGCCGAACCGTCTTTCTTTGAGAAATGCTGAACCGAACCAAAAACCACAAAGAAAAACGGTTCGGTTGTGTTCAGTTTTATAACCATTTTAAAAGACGTGAATCGGTTTCCCCTAGCCAATGATACTTATTAATTTGGGAACTTGAATCGTAAAAGATAATTTTTATACGACATTTAGTTCTACCCTCTACATTCTTAGCTATGGCGGATCGATATTACCTTTAGGGATGACAAATTTAACAACATGTAATCCTGAAAGTCTTCTGCAATTGCCCGTCGATCTCTTAATATTCTTGTCATCAATCTGCATTCTTTACTCCATTTTCAATTTTCTGCAGTACTTCTTTACTTTAATTGAATATTAGTCAAGAGGGCGTCCTTAGTCAAGAGAGGTTTTCTCACATAATACGATAAATAGGGTGTGTAAGATGTGTACTTTTATATCCGACATTATCTGATTTCGAAGGACATTCCTCTAGGAACTCATCGACGAATCCCGTAAATCAGACATAATAAATTTTGGAAATTTATCTAAGGATGTTAGAGATAATGGTTTATAGGAATTCAAATTCCAAACTGTGCGCAAAGCAACATTACAACAAAACAGCCAACAGCCGCTCATGCGATAAAGCTAGGCATAGCGACAGAGGACACCTGCAGGAAATGCATGGAACCTGGAGACGCAGAAACTCTAGAACACCTCATTTAAAGCTGCCCAGCAATTGCGACGATATGATTAAAACTTCTGCACACCTTACGGTTTGCTTCCAAGAGCGGCCAAGAGGCCAAGATCAAGAGCGGCCAAGAGGCCCCCAAAACAATTTTTGGCATTCGCCAAATCGTCAAAGATCCTCCTGGATTTCTAAGTCAAACATACCCAAATAATTACCCGGCCTTATTAAGGACCTTTAAAATCCGAACCAGTACGTAGTTTCAAGTGGTTTGATACATTAAAAAAGTATTTAATATGCCGAGTTAAAGAAGTGGAGCACTGTTTTAACAACTGGGAGACTCTGGGAAACAGATTCAATATGGACGTACTTTTAGCGTCAACAATCAATGGGAAAACGCGCCAAATATTCTGCTGAAAAGGATTGCTCACGAAAGTTGGATTGGCTATAAAATCAGAGCGGAAAATAGCACCACGAGAAACCTATACCGAAAAGTCAACCATGCTTTATGGGACGCAAACTCTTTTTGCTTTAATGGACTTGAACTTCTATATTCTATTGTGTTCGATGGTTCCGCCACATGGGGGATAAGCGGATGGACTTCTAGAATACGCTCCAAAAAGAAACGAGAGCGTAAGTTAAAGTCGGCCCTGCCCGACTTCGAAATACCCGTTACTCATTTTAATGAGTGTTTAATAACTTCATGCGGCTCGGATAAGTATGCAACATTTTTTAACTCGGCCATTTATTATCCGATCCTTTTTAAAAATTGTGGGAGTTATTCAACATTTGTGATTGCGGGGCGGGAGGGGCCGTGGCCAAAATTTGAAACCAACTTGATCTGCCTGCAGACAATACTAGCATACATTTAAAAATTGATTGCTCTAGCTCTTCCAGTCTCTGAGATCTAGGTGTTCATACAGACGGACGGAGGGACGGACGGACGGACAGGCGGACATGGCTATATCGACTCGGCTGTTGATGCTGATGAAGAATATATATACTTTATGATATCGGAGATGCGTCCTTCTGCCTGTTACATACATTTGCACGACTTTAGTATACCCTTTTTACTCTACGAGCAACGGGTATAAAAACTGCCTTTTTTTGTCAATCTTGGAGTTATTCATGTTAATGTGCTCCAATCTAAATCATAAGTAATCGAAAGCAGCTCGATATTTGGTGGTATTTTGCTGTTGAACGGTCAAACTGGAGTCTGTTTCTATGCAAGTTGGAGCTAAAACTGCAATTTGATTCTGGTTGTTCTTCACTTCCTTTATAATTAGATCGTGTGTTTCTTTTGTGAAAATAAATTTGATTGGACGACAGCAACTGCTTGAGGATGGGTTTTGCCACTTAATGCTGTTCCCTTTTATCGATGATTTAAGTTGAATAGAAACCATAGATATAGAAAATAAGCTTTCGTCTGAGAAAAGTCCATCTGAGAATTTTTGCTTAAAACAATTTTGTTTAGCTCCATCGCATTTTTGACTGATTCACAATGTCATGGCTCGGATATAATTTTGGTTTAACGTTCTTCTTGTATTGCCGTAGAGACAGGTACTGATGCATGGATAAATTTGAATCTATTATAATGGCAAGTGCTTGATCAGCTGAAAGACGCTTTGTTTCAACATTACATTTTCTGGCTTTTTTTGATGAACCTCTTAATAGGGGAGCAATGGCAAATTACCTTTTAATTAACTTTTCATAGCTAACATCTCTTCCAAAAAATTTGCACGTGTAACCTAAAATTGACTCCAAGCCATGCAGTCATTTGGCTTATCCCTTATTGTAAAAAATTCTGCGGAAAGCTAGGTCAGCTAGATCAGCTAGATCAGCAAAGCTAGCGAAGCAGTGAGCTCATTACAAATTAATTGTTTTCAGTGATAGCGACCCGAAACTTGGAATGTATTAATTTTTGAAACATCCACACAATTCTATCAAAAACGGGTGACTATATCGTATAGCTCCCATATAAAAAACGTGTTGAAAAATAATGTATGGGAGGCGGTAGTAGTTTTGGTCCAATGTTATGGTAAAGAAAAGCTTCCATTCGAAATTTCATAGCTCTTAAACTACGGCTGCAACTGATTTTTGTCGTCTCAGATTGGCAAAATCTCACACTGTGAGGTGGCGTCGTGGTTAAAATATTTTGCTAATAAATCGCCGCTAAGTCAGCAAATTCTCCCACTGTTCAGCCCAGAGGAATCCATTTCATTTATATGCAATTTCAACCTTAATCAATTTATTTCGCCACACAGATAATTGTTTAAAAGTATTAAGTGTGGACCTAGGGTTGAGAATGCTCTTTAGCCACGTTGGTTTCTTCTGTTCCTCCTTCTGGCGGCTCTGATAGCTCTTAGGCGGCGTTGACGAGCCCTCCTCCTCCTGGCCCGCCTCCTCCGAGCCCTTCTCCGCCTGGCAGCTGCATTGTTGTTGGTGTTGCTAGTGGTGCTGGTATCAGTAACGGCTGCAGCGGTGGTGTCTGTGCCGGCGGCTACCGTGGTCGTCCCTGCGGGCGCTGCAGTTGTAGTGTCTGTTGGTGCTGCCGTCGTAGTTAGACAATCCGCATTGGCTACGTTGGCAGCGTCCGTACAGTCCGTGCAGCCATCAGCAGCTGGGGTTTGAGTTCCTGTGCAGGCGACTCCTTCGCTTGTTACAAAGCAAATGGCCAAGATGGCACAGCCCAAGATAAGAGTTGATATTCTCATCTCAGTTCAACTCAATTGGGTTGGATGATAAATTCTCTGTGGTGGTTTTTCCTTTTATAGCAATTTTACTTCGCTTACAACATTTCCAGCTGTGTCAATAGATTGACTACTTCAAGATTAACAAATATTTGGCTTTTGGTTAAACGATCATTGTAAGCCAGATGGCATTTCATTTCAAATCAAGCATATCTTTAGCGCTATCTGAGCCCAGCAGTTTTAAAATATTTTCTTAAGACCTCCAAATAATTATTTTTGGAAGACTTTCATAATTATGAAATAATAGCCATCTACCTTGAAGACTGCTTCAATTTGCAAATCAGAATTATACATCTTCCCTCCGAAAATAAATCATCAGATCTTACAGATGATAAGAGATAGAGGCTCGACATTTATGGGACAATAGCTTCTTATACTTGCACGCAGACCAAGTTTATTTTCAATTGTTGCCACGCCCCAGCGATTTGAGAAAAACTTCATATCTGCCACTGTTTTATAGATAGAAGGTTCGTACCTTCTGGGCATGTTCGGTAATCATGTTTATCACAAGTATGGTATCGACCAAAGGATTGGTAAAGAGCGGATGAGCGGTAGTCAAGTTATGAGCAAAATAATGTTCGCTGCAGTCGTTTAGTAGCAGCGTTGCCTTCAGCTACAACCACAGCATTAAAATTTCTACCGAGCATTCACTTTTGGTAAAGAGTACATAAGAGTCTCAGTTCGAGTGTTTTAGTAATCTCTTGCAGTTAGCGCGGTTTAGTACAATCTTGTCGAAAATCGATATTTCGTTTTTTTCACAAAATGTGTCTACATGACTATGAGCCGATTTCTCATCTTCCACATAGCTGCTATGTGTCAGATAAATATACATTTTATACTGTTATTTGCAAGTACATGTGACAAATAGATTTATGTAGAAGATGAGAAATCCGCCCTATGTGTCTTTACAATAAGCATGCCTTTTAGGGTTATGAAGGTGTCAAAAGATTATGTTTTGTTTCATTCATTAAAAAGGGTATGGAAACTTATTCATGATTTTATATTGATGTGATTGAGAAAGAATGCTAAAACGTTGACTCCAAATTTAATGCATTCAGAAAACTTCGATTTTTTGACCTAAAGTGACCTTTTTACACACCCTATTTATCATATTATGTAAGAAACGAGAAAGCTAAGCTAGCTTCGACTGTGCCGAAGTTTTTATACCTTTGCAAGTGCTCGCATAAATATTTTTAAAAAAATACTCTTTTTCCCATTTTCCGACCGATTTGGCCAATAATTTGATAAATTATGTGAAAGCATGTGAAACAAACAAATAAAAAATTGCAGGTTGCTACCATTACCAATCGACTCAGCTCGTCACCCTGACCAATAATATATATAGAGTATATTCATATATAGACCCCAAAGGGTCGGAAATGAATATTTCTATGCGTTGCAAACTTCTGGGCAAAATTATAATTCCCTTTGCAAGGGCATAAAAACTCTCGTGGGTGATCTCGTGGTTCAACTAAAGTAAAAAAGTACTACAGAAAAATGAAAATATTGTCCACTAGAGGAAAAAATGCAGATTGATGACTGTTATATTAAGAGATCGGCGGGCAATTACAGAACCCCTACAGGATAATATGTACGATTTGTGTCATGTCATCCTTAAAGGTTATATGGATCCAGCATTGCAAAGGACGTAGATGGTCAAACGAATGTCCACTAAACATTATCTTGGGGAAACGATTCAAATAGCCAAATTAATAAGTATTATTGACTAAAGAAGAGCAATCCACGTCTTAAGTCGGTTCAGCATTTCTGAAAGAATACCGGCTTGGCAGTTTGAAACAGGTTCGCTTCAGAACCGGCTTGCATTAATTGCCCTACTTTATATTACTGCATGCTATCAACTTTTTGTGTGGAAAGGTTTCATTCAAATCCAATTAGGTCTTTCTGCGTGATTGCTGACCAAACATACAAACCATCACACTTATAAGGCTGTTCTGACACTGTTCGACACATCAGACATGATAGAATAGTAAGCCTATATTTTGGATTTTATAAATGTTCATTAGGGCGCACTTTTTTGTATGGAACAAGAAAGAAAGTCGGTCAAGCCCGACTATAACATACTCTGTACCAAGAAAATTTGTCTTTTGATCATAACCCGAAAACCGTTCATCCGATCTTCTTCATTCCTTTGGCGGATCGATAAGTTATCCTAATAACTAAATATGTCCAGAAAAAACAAGCCATCTATCTTCAAAACTGTGGAAGATATGACGTTTTTTCTAAATTGCGGGGGCGGGAGGGGGCGTGGCCAAAATTGAAAATAAACTTGATCTGCCTGCAGACATAAGAAGCATATGTCCCATACATGTCAAACCTCTATCTCTTACCATCTCTGAGATCTGTGCGTTCATACGGACAGACAGACAGACGGACATGGCTATATCGACTCGGCTGTTGATGCTGATCAAGAATATATATACTTTATGGGGTCGGAGATGCTTCCTTCTGCCTGTTACATACTTTTGCACAAACTTATAATACTCTATGTATCTTCGGTACAGAGTATAAAAATTAAGGTCATACTGGCGCCCCCTGATTCGATAGTTTATGGTGTATATTTAACGATCCGATTTAAACTATAGTGTGCAAAGCATAGGGGAAGATACCAAATAAAATGATTTATTCTTACTAACTTAATTAGTAAAAGCAGTTGGAGGAATAAAAATACTCTTAAGACTTTAAACCACTTCGTGGAGGACTAACATGTTGCGCTGATCAAAGCACCTCATGTATTGGGATTTGGCCACTTAAAAGCATTCCGATGCTAGCCGGCATCTGCTCCATCTGTATTGTTTAAGACCTTTTCGATATCCATTCCCAAAATCCCAAGCGCACACCATCGTTTGCTCTATATGTAGAAAAACTTCCTGTTTTCGGATAGCGAGCGACAGCACAAGATGTTTCGTGTGCCCTATGTCTATTTAGACCGCACCGATGTTACGAAACCTTCAAAGTGGTTCCGCTCCCTATCTGTACCTGATGACTGTGATACAAGCTTCCAGAAAAGCCTCACTGAATTAAGGGACAGAAAACTGAGAGTGACTTGTCGCTTGGGACTCTCTGGCATCAGATAGCAACCAACCTGTGGGGAGATTCTTGATTCCTTCTAAAAATTAAAGCCCACATATACATATTTAATTAGAATCCCTTAATCTTCCTCTCCGCCAAAAGTTGTAGGATAAAAATAAAACAAGTAAGGGCGCTGCAGTCGAGTTTCCCGACCACAAAATACCCTGTTCATTTATTTTCATTTATTTGTTTTTGAATTTTTGAAGATGTCATCCTAAATGTAGGCAATACTTTTCTAGTCCTGATCAACAACTGCTCTAATCAGCTCAACTGTTTCGCTTATAGCTCCGGTGTTTTTTTTCCGATCTGATTGTACTTTTCAGAATAGATAGATATTGGGCCTAGCTTGATGTATACTAAACCACGAGGCTCTAACTTGAAAATTGTGGATCTGACGGCTTTTTAGGTCTTGGATTTATAGAGGAGGTCTAGGTTTTTTGGGGATAAAAGGGGGACGGGGTGGAATTTTTCAAATCTGAAACAAACTTGATCTGCGTACAGCATAAATCTACCTTCGTGCAAAATTTGTGGCTCTATCTCTTATAGTCTCTGAGATCGACGCGTTCATACAGACAGACAGACGGACAGACGGACGGATGGACAGACGGACAGACGGACATGGCTATATCGACTCGGCTGTTCATGCTGATCAAGAATATATATACTTTATGGGGTCGGAAAATTTTCCTTCTCCCTGTTACATACATTCGCACAACTTCATGATCCCCCTTTTCCCATTTTCAATGGGAACAGGGTATAAAAACAGAACCAAGCAAAGCAACAAAAAAAATCCAACAACAAAAACAAAAAACAAATTAGTTCGAAAAAAGATCTTTAACTATACTCTTTTTTCCAGTTTTATTTTTTTGCCACTGAACCTGGCCTCTTCTTCAAGCTCATATTCAGAATCCACATCATCTTGTTCCTGAGCCTCAGTCTCCATTTCCATTTCTTCTTCCTCTTGAGTTATTGGGCCCTTTTCCGAAGCATTGGCGGGGGCAATATGAAAGGTATTGCCTGAAGTGGTTTCAAAATGTCCTTGCCGCCTTCTGAATGTCTCACCCATTCTATTTATGTTTTTTTTTTCAGCGCAGTATATTCCTGGTAAAGTCCAACTATATCGTGAACGATGCGTCTTAAGTTTTTGACTGGGGCTTGAGCGTCCGTCCATAAATTGTGCAGTTGGTGGGCAACTACATTCGCACTTCCTTTTAGTGGCAACTTCCGTATCCGGATGTCAAATAAAAGCACAGATAGTTACAAGGCAGCCCAACTGACTTAACAAATCCGGGACTTAAAGCGCCCACAAAGAATGCGAGAGGTTCCTTGTCCATTTTTGTTTACAATTGGGGAATTTTAATATAATATATAGACTTTCAAAAATTGACAGCTCGACCCATGTAGCACAGATCTCATTATTGGAAATTCGATGTAGACTACGGAGCGTATGGGTAATTTTTAGAGCAAACTTTATGGCCTCGGCGAGCTCATTAAAACTGTTTTTTTTTGTGGCTAAAAATTTTAATATCTATAATGCAAAAGGAATCAATTAAGGGGGCGCCCTTAGCAAATTTCAATTTTGACCTTAAAAAGAACGCCCTAATGTACATAGCTCTCCAATATGATGAAATGCATTACTACTGGATTATCACGTCTGATGTGTCGAACAGTGTGAAGGCAGCCTTATATTAAGAAACAATTATTTCGAAGTAATATAACTACATTTTTATTTCTTATTTATGTACAGCAATGCAATGTTACAAACAATTAGAATCAAGGCTGCAAGCCTCATAAATTCTCCAGGAGGTTCGGTCCGGGGGTTCGAACCAATGTAAAATAAAAGGTTCGGTTCGCGGACCTTTTCTTGGAACCCCTGAACCCAAGGTTCTGGTTCGAACCTTGGTTCGCTTGCACATAAAAGAATTGTTTTGTCTTTTGATTTATTAATACATTGAAAATGAAACATATGTATATATCTTCTATCCATATGCTTAATCATAATGATCATTACTTAAGTTATTTCAATTATCAAATCCATTGGATGACATTAACAGCTTTTAGAAACTGCTTAGTTTAAGTTAATTAGCATTATATCTTCCAGGAGCTGTTTATCTATACTAGCTCTTAAATCAGAAAATGCTCATTCAACTGATACCTGAGTTGCTGGTACAGCTAGTGTAGTAGAATCAATATTTTTTAAGGCCCCTATTCTCTTTCAGCAAAAAATTTTTTTCGACTTTTCTTTTTTGCATTTTTTTATAGCTTGGACATTTAAGAATATAACCCTAAAAGGGTTTTTTGAAATTCGAAATACTTTAGAAGATATGGACATTTTTGTGGGGTCATGTCTTCGCTAAAATGAGTAGTTTTTATGTTGCTTCAAACTTTGAACGCGTTTATCTCGAAACCACGTTTTTCGAGCTGGCGGCCACGATTCCGCCAGTTCTCACGAACCGATTTGGAAACAAAGTTTAATCGACGTAGAATTGTCACCATTCTACGTCGATTAAACTTTGTTTCATCCAAATCGGTTCAGTAGAACTGGCGGAATCGTGGCCGCCAGCACCATGCCTTTTTTTTTGAGGGCCAACTTTGACGGTGCCATCATCTATGGACAGCCCCTATATCGCGGCGAAAATTTTTTTTTTATTTTCTTTCATTCATTACTAATTCAATAAAAAAAACAAAATTCAAATATCTTTTTGCGTTTTCAAATGAGAATTTTTTCAAAAAAGGTCCAAAAACAGCAAGCTGAAGGAGAATAGGGCCTTAAGTCTTCGTTATTATGGCCTTTCCATTTAAGTCATTTGTAGATGGATGTGATCTTGGGCAATTTTCAATTTTATATTTGATATTTGTTTATTGCTTTCAAAAACTTCTCGTCTTCGCAATCAGACGTTGAGTCATTTATCGTCCAATTTTGACGGTTTAGCATGTCTGCAATGTGCTGCTTTGCAACTTTTTTTTGGTCAGAAAACAGCAAAGTTTGAAATCTTGGGTCTAAGAACACAGCAGCCAATATTGGTACAGAGCTCATAATAGAAGAACGTTCGTCGAGGCTCTTAGAAAGTAATAAACAATGTTTTGCTGGAGAATTTCGAATGTATCGTTGAAAAAATTACCTAAGTTGTTGAACCGAACATCATTATTCGAAAAAGTGGTCCGGTTCGGGTTCAGGTTCGCCGAGTCAAAAATGTAAGCCGCCTGGTTCATAGTCCGGTTCGCGATCCCCTAAAAACCCGAACCGAACCGGTTCTCAGGGGTTCGGTTCCGGACCGGCTTGCAGCCTTGATTAGAATAGCTTATAGTAAATTGCTCTGGCTTCTATGGCCTTCGCCTATAAAACAGCATATTTTAAGGTGCTTGTGTACTTGGGTATATGTCATTCTCGAGTCAGCACATATGTATGCTAAGAACTAATTACCACCTCACTGCGCAAGAGTATACAACAGTTTTTATAGTCTGTACCAGAGGTTCACAGAGTATATTAAGCTTGTGCAAAAGTATGTTACAGAAGGAAGCATCTCCGACCCCAAAAATTCTATATATATTCTTGATTAGCATATGGGACAAAAACTTCTTATACTTATAGGCAGATCAAGTTTATTTTCAATTTTGGCCCCCGCAAATCTCAAATATTTTTAAATTCTTTTTTGTTGACTTAAGAAAAAAATCTCAAAGTTTGCTTTTCTAGACTAGAATACCCCCCCAAACGACATAATTCTGCCAGTTCCCATTTCCGAGTGGAGTTGAAAAGTAAAACGATTGCAATTTCGAGTCGTTTTGTTTTGGTGTTCCCGTTTCGGAGTGAAATAGAAACTGATTTTCTTTTCGAACGGAAGTTCGAATCGTTATAGAATTGTTATTCAGCAATATGGTAGTCTTTACAATTTCGACCAACCCTGCGCATGCGCTGATGCAGAATCGCGAACAGCTCGGTTTCATTTCGATCGTTTTTTCTTTCGTCTACATGCAATATCTGAGGTACCAGAAATAAAAATTATTTTAAATCAAAATCTCCATAATATTCAACATGTTAAAATAAAACAAGAAAGAAAGTCGGTCAAGCCCGACTATAACATGCTCTGTACCAAGACAAGAAAGAAAGTCGGTCAAGCCCGACTATAACATACTCTGTACCAAGAAAATTTGTCTTTTGATCATAACTTTCTCTTTCAGCAAAAAATTTTTTTCGACTTTTCTTTTTTGCATTTTTTTATAGCTTGGACATTTAAGAATATAACCCTAAAAGGGTTTTTTGAAATTCGAAATACTTTAGAAGATATGGACATTTTTGTGGGGTCATGTCTTCGCTAAAATGAGTAGTTTTTATGTTGCTTCAAACTTTGAACGCGTTTATCTCGAAACCACGTTTTTCGAGCTGGCGGCCACGATTCCGCCAGTTCTACTGAACCGATTTGGAAACAAAGTTTAATCGACGTAGAATTGTCACCATTCTACGTCGATTAAACTTTGTTTCATCCAAATCGGTTCAGTAGAACTGGCGGAAGTCGTGGCCGCCAGCACCATGCCTTTTTTTTTGAGGGCCAACTTTGACGGTGCCATCATCTATGGACAGCCCCTATATCGCGGCGAAAATTTTTTTTTTATTTTCTTTCATTCATTACTAATTCAATAAAAAAAACAAAATTCAAATATCTTTTTGCGTTTTCAAATGAGAATTTTTTCAAAAAAGGTCCAAAAACAGCAAGCTGAAGGAGAATAGGGCCTTAAGTCTTCGTTATTATGGCCTTTCCATTTAAGTCATTTGTAGATGGATGTGATCTTGGGCAATTTTCAATTTTATATTTGATATTTGTTTATTGCTTTCAAAAACTTCTCGTCTTCGCAATCAGACGTTGAGTCATTTATCGTCCAATTTTGACGGTTTAGCATGTCTGCAATGTGCTGCTTTGCAACTTTTTTTTGGTCAGAAAACAGCAAAGTTTGAAATCTTGGGTCTAAGAACACAGCAGCCAATATTGGTACAGAGCTCATAATAGAAGAACGTTCGTCGAGGCTCTTAGAAAGTAATAAACAATGTTTTGCTGGAGAATTTCGAATGTATCGTTGAAAAAATTACCTAAGTTGTTGAACCGAACATCATTATTCGAAAAAGTGGTCCGGTTCGGGTTCAGGTTCGCCGAGTCAAAAATGTAAGCCGCCTGGTTCATAGTCCGGTTCGCGATCCCCTAAAAACCCGAACCGAACCGGTTCTCAGG
>JAWNNO010005169.1:0-13807 GCA_035044985.1 Lordiphosa fenestrarum | reverse complement strand
TACACCCAGAGAAATGTAGCACGAATCGGCAAGCACGATTTCTGCTTCAATTTAGAATTTTTCTTCTTGATTTTTTTAAGACGAAATCTGCTCGAATACAAGCAGACAAACGTTCTTGACTTTGAGCTTGATGGCAAGGGAAGTGCGGGGAGCCACAAGTGGAGAGAGCGAACAACAAATGAGAACAATTCTCTGTCTCACTCTCAGAATTGCCAATGGATGTTGCCTACAATTTATACCGAGAATTCGCCGCTGCTTTGTCTAAACGCGTTGTGGCGGTGCCGGCTGAGATGTCGGTGTCGGTGAGTGTTGCAGTCTTCGAGGCCCTGAGTTCAAGTCCCAGTTGAGGAAAGTACAAAATAAAATTCGTAAATGGCATTTAAAAATTAATCACAATTTATTAGGAGAGGAGAGAGGCATTGGGGTGGGAGGATTTTGAGGTGGTGTGGTGTGTGTGTTTTGCGATGTATCTTCCGTGCTACTCTTGGAATCGAAACTTTTTTATTTTTGCAACCAAGAGAAACTATTCTAAGAGTCGAGAATATTTATGCTTGCATCGAAGAAGATCTTTTTTGGATCCAAGACTATTTATGCTTGATATCAAGAAGACTAATTCTAAGACCAAGAATATTCTTCTCGAAAATCTTTGCTTGATTTCAAGATTTTTCTTCTTGGATCCGAGAATATTCGATGTTGCCGTACTTTTGACATCAAATCTTCTTGATATCAAGCACGATCTTCTTGATTTTTTCTCTGAGTGTATAAAAAACTACACTATTTTTAGAGTTTTTCGGTCTCGACGAAATCGAATTTACAAATGCTGTACGGAGTTATTGTGAAACCCATTTCCTGCCAAAATTGAGTCATAGTTACCAATGATTGCTTCGGCTTCTTCGCGCATGGTTTCTGAAAATGTACATTTAGAATTCGATTCTATATAAAAGGACAATTTCTAGTTACCTTTAACTTCCTCAATTTTTTTTCCATTAAAGACTGGAGGCTATCGTCGCCATTCTCCTTTGATTGCTCAAGAGCTAAATTGAGTAAAAAATTAGTCTTCACAATTGCATTTATTGCTCTGAAATACATACCTTGTACATCGAATGAAACGCGTTTTATTTTGCGTGGAGGTGCCATAACTGATCCTGTATATTTATTAGTTGATTTCACATCAATTTGGCTTTTGGTATAACCAAGTTGATGTGAAATGACTATTATTTAAATCTATGACTTGGAGCGTGATTTTTTTTTGTTTATTAGACCACGGTAGGTGAATCTTCAAAAGATGTCTATGGCACCGACACCATAGGCATGCCCGATTCATTCTTAACGAAAGCCTTAAGTATGCCTACGGACTAAACACCTACATATAACTCCAAGTCACGATAAATAAAGCTAACAACAAAACGACTTCCTATTCTTATAAATGTAAAAGGGGTACTAACAATAAATCTGTTTTATATGGCATCCCAACGGCTTTACTTTGTAGATCTGCTAATGGATATTTCTCTAAAACTGGAGATGCTTCACTATTAACTAAACAAATACCTATATCTTTGGATTTTATAGGCTCTTCATAAAATTCCCTTGTATTTGTAAATTTCCTACCTATATGGAACATTGCCTTTCGGGTAACAATAATTGTCTGGCCTCTTTACGCTTAATGTAGCGCCCTTAAATAACAATGTGTTTCTAATTATTTTTGGTTCGTCTTGGCTTGGAGGACCTACATTTTTGTCTTCTACAATTTTCCTAAGCACTTGCTTAAAAAATTTGTGTTAGTTTACGGACAAATCGCTTGAGAGTTTGCAAATAGTTCTCGAATGCGTAACATGAGCCTCGAATCGGATCACCAATGTGCTTAACAGTGTCCCTTACGTGCAGCAAACTATGAACGTTGTACGACACGCTGTTTTGTCCAAAAACAGTAGGAAAATTGTCAACAAAAAGATTTAACATTTGTTGCGCAACTTCGAGATTTTTTTCTCGTTTGTTAGGGCAGCAGAGCAGTCTGTATGAACAGTGAAGCAATAAAAACTCGAAGTACTGATCATCGTTTAAGTTGTTTTTTAAAACTATAATTCCAGTGTATAATAAAAACTGTCGGAATTCAGTGGACTTCCAGTGTGAAAGTTCCTGCAACGTTCTTGGTTTACGTGCAAACTCCTTAGGCATATGCTTTCTCATTGATAATAAAATTTCAGACATAAGGCTCTTATTTGGTTTCGGAATTTTATCGTTTATTTTATTACCTTACCTAAGTATACACCTACCGGGAGTACAGGAAAGTTTTCTTTTTTTCTTTTTTTTTACTTTACTTTTTCTAATAATGGAAGGCCGTCGATAGTAATATCTAAGCTTAGCTTTTGGGGAAGTTGGACAGCTTTAGATATTTTGACTACCTGTTCTGCTATGCCTACATGTAAATACGAACCTCCACCTATTTAAGAAATATCTGGCTTTATATTGCTATTAAACTTATAGAATGGCCTTACTTCAAGATTTTCCTCATTCAAAATATTAATCAGCTCAATTACACAGCTACGTCTGGGTTTATGCCTAATATACAAATCTTTTAGTTTTTCATTTAAATTTAGAATTGTATTTTCAGACCGGACATCAAACTCTACCTCTCCTACAGCATCTACTTCCTCACTTATCTCGCCAACCACGTCGTCATTATTCCGTTTCCTCTTACTAACACTTGTATTAACACTAGCACTAACACTCACTGCACCTCTCTTCTCCCCTGTTCTGCACTCAGCTTCAACGAGGGCTAATTTCTCCGAAAGTTCGTCGCGTTCTTTTTTTACGAGTCTTCTAATTTGTCTTTTACCTACCATTGTTTTGTTGTTAGCTTTATTTAATAATAATAAGTAAAATTTTTGGCAAAAGGCAATTGAAGAAGTGGCCACAAAAATAAACGCGATGATTACAGCCCTCGGGCTCACAAATTATGTTTTAGCAATCAATAACACTGAATTTGAATAAATTGATCATCAAGTCCACATATTAACAATTAGTTTAATAAAATTTAGATTATTATTTATCAATAAAATAATATTAAACACGATTTAATACAATTTTAGTGGGAGCACGCTTTTACACAGTTGAAATAACACAATCAATTGCACAGAGAGACGAACGAAAACAAACCAGACCACATGCTAATACACTCAGAAAAAAAGCGAGAACATTCGTTGTTGTAAGGGAGCCGACAGCGATTTTACCAAATTCGTGAACGACGAGGACCGTTTTGGCAACTCGATGTTTTTGTGAGTGTATTGCAAAGCACAACTTCGACCGCGCTGGGCACACTTTTTCATTCGTTCTGTTTTGTTGATTTATCGGTATACATACATCTCTCTCTCTCGTTCTCTTTTTGCTGTACTTATGAATCTCTCACCATGTTGCACAAAAATATAAAAAATTATTCTACAATTTTGAATAATATTATTAAAAAAATAAATCTTTATTATTACAATGACTATTATTAATTTTTGATTGTCGACACTGCATTGGAGTTCTGAATGTGAGCAGCATTTCGTTACTGAAATTGCAGCGCCAACTCAGTGCTGTAAAACACTCATGAGTTCAGCCCTGAATTGGATCTGAAATCACTCATGAATTCAGCCATGAATTGGAGCGATTGCTTCTGCTGGAGCAATCGCTTCTGCTGGAGCAATTGCTTCTGCTGGAACTGAAGGGTAAGCATATTATTTTGGCGGCTTGGCATGTCTGCAATATGCTGCTTTGCATTGTTTTTTTGGGTCAGAAGTAAACAAGGTTTGAAATCTTGGGTCAAAGAACACAGCAGCCAATATTGTTACAGAGTTCATAATTGAAGAACATTTGTCGAGGCACTTAGAAAGTATCAAACAATGTTTTGATGGAGAAATTCGAATGTATCGTTTTAAAAATTACTTAAACTTCGGGTTTCACTTCGCGAAATCGAAGTGTAAGCCGCCTGGCTCATGGTCCGGTTCGCGAACCCCTAAAAACCTGTTCTGTTTCGGTTTGCAGCCTTGCTAAAAACAAAACGAAAACGAAAAGCAAATCCGGAAAACCAAATATAAACATTCATATCCAAAACAAATTTAAAACCCAACAGCTGTTCACCATATTTGTTTATTTTGAAAGAGTACGTGCGGTTCATTCATACGCTCTTATTCTGTCAGAATAGTTGATTGCGTTTGGATATTATGTGGTGGAAACCCATCTCTGGAAAAAAAAAGCAATAGCTAGAGAGAAATAAGCACACACAACTAACCAAACAAACCACCAGCCTAAAGAGAAACCTTCAAGATGTGTCTTACCCAAATCCATAAGTGAAGCTTGCATGTTCTCTTAAATTTTCTCTCGCTCACACCTATCATGCATTTGATAAGCGCCGGCATGGACCGCCGTTAAATCGCAGCAGATCAACCCGATTAAAACAAAACAACAAAATCCAACGGAAGATCGCTGCTAGCAGCAATGCTCCCACTTTTGGTCTTGTAACCAAAAGCAGACCTAGCCCAACTGAGCTGTTGAGCTGCTGATAGAGATACCTCATTGAGGATGACCAAATCGTCATTACCAGGCAGTCGTGGAACACTTAAGGGGAGGTTCTAGTCAAGAGGCCCGAAAATGTCCGTAATTTCATGATTTTTCTTAGAGAGTACATACGTATTTTTCTTAAAAAACTTTTGTGGCATTTATTTGTCTATATTTTAAAAAGTTTACAAAATTTTTTCCAGTAAAAATAATACAAAATGGCAGCTCCAGCCCTCACTGACGGCGGTCGTCCGCGGCGGTGGACAGTGTGCGCGGGGCACTCTACAGCCCTGCCAAGTGATGTGAAACGAAAAAACCAAAAAAAATCTAAAAGTAGATGAAATTTGGGGGGCCTTATGATTTTCCGATTTTTAAAAAACACTTTTTAAAAAAAATGGAGACCCTTTTTAGGAAAAACACCTTTTTTGCCTTGTTTTATTTGTTTTCAGGTTAAAAAAAAAGTACTTTTACAAAAAACGCTTCTTGAAGGCCCCCTAAATTGAATAAGCTTTAATTAGAGACGCCAAACGTCGAAATCGGTGAAGTCGTTGAAGCGGAATCACGCCCCGCGCGCAAAAAAAAGGTGTTTCGAGAAAAACGCGTTTAAAGTTTGACGAGCGCGCGCTTCTATCTGTTTTTCGGCCGACGCGCTCTCTCGTCTATAGGCTATAACTCGTAAAATCAATTAGATAGGGAAATATCCTTTTGCCTACACATTTTTAAGACCGTAAGGATGAAAATAAAGCAATAAAAAAAAATTTTTTTTGGGTCGATTTTGACTAGAACCTCCCCTTAAAGGCGTTCATTTTAAATAAATATTATTTTTATACCCTTGCAAAGAGTATTATAATTTTGCCCAGAAGTTTGCAACGCTTAGAAATATTCATTTCCGTCCCCATAAACTATATATATTCTTGATCAGGGTGACGAGCTGAGTCGATTGAGCTTTGTCCGTCCGTCTGTCTGTCTGTTTCTACGCGAACTAGTCTCTCAGTTTTGAAGCTATCTAGCTAAACTTTTGCACAGAGTCTTCTTTTTGCTGCACACTACTAATATGTCGGAACCGGCCGGATCGGATGACTATGTATCGTAGCTCCCATAGGAACAATCGGTCGGAAAACTAGTTTTAGTGACAAAAACTTTTTTCTTTCTCCAAAGAGATAATTCTGCCAATGCCCATGCTTTCACATAATTTTAAAAATTTTTATCCAAATCGGATGACTATATCATATAGCTCCCATACGAACGATAGGTCTAAAAATGGGAAAATAAGTATTTTTTGAAAATATTTAAGCGAGCACTTGCCAGGGCACTTGAAAGAGTATGTCAAAATTGGACTAAGCGGATGGACCATTTGAGGCGCAGTCACGGTCAACATTTGCATGAAATAATCTTCAAACATTAAATTATATGGACCGTACTATTGATTCAAATAAAGATTTCATGCGTTTTTCTAAATTTTATGTGTTTTTTTTTAGAAAAACTTTCCTATAGCTCTTAAAAAATCACTCTTTATACCTATATATTCAATATCTAACTGTCATTATTAGACATCGGATTTTATGCAACTTTTTAGATGAAGACAGATTAAAGTGAAAATCGGGATTTATACTAATTAAATATCCCTCTTTCCATTAAAAACTGTATTTGCATATGCAAAATATGCAAAAAAAATAAGGAAATATGCTAGCAAATATGCAAATATGCAAACAAATATTCAAAAAATATACAAATGAAGTGGGGTAAACAATGTTAGACTTAAATATTTTTTCTTTTAATTTAGAAGTTTTATTAATGCATTTTCCCACGACAAATAAATATGTTGCATCTAATTTCGACCCTAAGAGCTCACAAAAATTTTGTTGTAAAAATTCACCACTAAATAAGCTAATTCAACTGGCACATTTTAGCGGTCTATCTCTGGATATTTAATTGACCTCATTCTTTCTGTGGATTTCCTCATAAGAGATAAAACTGCAAACGGCCAAACCACTGCACCATATTCCAGGCGGAAGTCTTCGCAATAAGGAAAGCAGCGGAGTTGGCGGAAATTCACGCTCAATACAACCAAATAAATATCTACGTGGACAGCCAAGCGGCAATCAAGGCAATGCAAGGACACTCCATCAACTCCAGAAATGTAATGGCGAGCAGGGAAGCGCTAGATTCCCTCAGCATCTCCAGAAAGGTGCAAATCTACTGGATTCCCAGCCACCGGGGCATCGACGGAAACGAGATGGCAGACAGTCTTGCAAAAGCCGGAGTCGTACTCGGCCAAGAAGAAACACTAAACATACCTATCTCCATACAGACGCTTCATAGCAAGATGGAAGAGATAGCAGAGAAAGAAGCGGAGGTAAGGTGGGAAAACACCAGCGGATGCAGAATCTCTAAAATTATGTGCAAGACAAGAGACAAAAAACTTACGCACTATCTGCTACAGCTCCAGAGAAGAGACTGTAGACTGCTCATTGGCATACTAACGGGACACTGCCTAGCAGCCGCTCATGCGATAAAGCTAGGCATAACAACAGAGGACACCTGCAGGAAATGTATGGAACCTGGAGTCGCAGAAACTCTAGAACACCTAATTTGCAGCTGCCCAGCAATTGCCACGACAAGATTACAAATTCTGCACACCCCACGGTTCTCTTCTTTGGAGGAAGCGGCCAAGAGACCCCCAAAACAGTTATTGGCATTTGCCAAAACGACAAGAATCCTCCTGGACTTCTAAGACAAACGTACCCAAATAATCACCCGGCCTCATTAAGGACCCTAAGGTCTATGTGTGACCACATCTGGGGTCAGCCGGAACTACCTACCTACCTAATGTAGAATTTTCCTCGAAAAATAAAAAATTTTGAAGTTTCACCAATAGAAACAGCTTTTTGTCCATAGCGTTTTCTTATGTGGGGGGAGGAATTAAACGAAAAATCAAATGGGGTATGGTTTCATAAGTTTTTGGGTGCTCCGATCTCATTTTTGGCAATATTTTTCCGATCCGATCCGAACAAAGTTCCTAAAACTAGTCCGATTTTTACAGTTTTTGGTACACGCTTATGAAGCCTAACATTTTGGCCGAGTTTCGTAAAGATCGGAAAATTTTTAGAAATAGCTCAAATGCAAGGTAAATAATAATATATGGGCACATTTAAAAAAAAAAAGCTTGTTTCACACCTGACAGTATCTGACAACCATATAAGATAAGTGTCTTTCGTAAAGGTCCAAAATATTAAGAAATGAGAATCTACGGCCGGAGGTAGCCAAAGCTTTTTTTTCCTAGTCCAGAAAAGTTGAAAATAGTGATTTTTAGTCCATTTCTTCCAAATTAATAATTAAAATTATCAGGAACCAGCACGCATCTGATGAAAAAAGTCAAAACTTAGCCTCCGTACAGGTATGGCAACAATGCTCGACTTTGGGTTCTTTGTCTGCGGAACACCGTTCAGGGAACCTTCAAGACTGTACATTTCCGAACTCATGCGTTAGTTGGCCACTGATTAAGCCAATTTATGCTCCAGAGTTACAACCTCGATTATTGGTATTTCTGCCGGTCAGTTTTTCATTCTGCCCCAGTGTGCACTTAACAATACGCCCATGAGTTGTTTATGGATAAGATAAATTTTTTTTATACTCTGTACCGTAGGTACAGTTTGCAGTTTGTGCAAAAGTAACATCCAGAAGGAAGCATCTCCGACCCCATAAAGTATATATATTCTTGATCAGCATCAACAGCCAAATCGATATAGCCATGTCCGTCTGTCCGTCTGTCTGTCGGTATAAACGCACAGATCTCAGAGATGGTAAGAGATAGAGGCTTAGCGTGAATGGGACATACTTCTTATGTCTGCAGGCAGATCAAGTTTAATACTTTGCAGCCATTTAGTAAGCAGCAATAAAGACACAAATAATTTATGCACAGAGGGAAAAAACCGAGATCATTGGTCTCCATATGAGCACAATCGGTGTCAAAAACTAATCATGAACGGACTTTCTCACTTCAAGAACATTTATTTGAGAACGCAAAATCTTGATGTGAGTTGAAATGTTCAGTTTTTGAGAACATTTTAAACTCAAAAAAAAAAACTTTAGGTCCAGGACCCAGAGATACCAGGGCCAGCTCCAGTTTAGAACCAGATCCAATTCCAAGTCGAGGTCCGATTCCAGCTCCAAGTCCGCAGAGACCTCCGCTTTGTACAACACCCCACCTGCCTTAGACGCGACGGCGCACGTGTTAGCTCGTCGCTTCTGCAGCCGCACGTCTGAATGGCTACTTATACATTTCGGTGATGAGCTGAATTGTGCTCATTTCAAGAACATTCGGAATATTTGTTACCAAAAATTTGATTTGTTTATCACATTCTGTTCTTGTTTTTATATGAAATAATCTTATTTTCTGTGTGGTTTTATTTAAAGTTAAGATTTAAGAGGTTAAGAGGGAATCTCTGTGATCGACACGTTCGATCAGTCAGACGGACGGACGGACAGACGGACATGACTATATCGACTCGGCTGTTCATGCTGATCAAGAATTTGTATACTTAATGGGGTCGGAAATGCTTCCTTCCCCCTGTTACATACCTTCGCACAACTTCATGATCCCCCTTTTCCCATTTTTAATGGGAACGGGGTATAAATTTAGAGGAAAGTTATCTTCGGCTCGGTCTAAATTTCGACCAAACTTAGTGAAAATGGGAAAGCATAGCAAACTAAGAAATTTAAAGTTTGGAGGCGTTTTCTTCGAAAACAAAAAAGTTTTTCTCACTTAAACTAATTTCTCGACCGATCATTCCAATGGGAGCTATAACTTATAGTCATCCGACTTTGACAAAACTTTGAAGAATTGTGTGAAAGCTTATCAAATAAATATAGGCCAATTTTAAAGAAGTTAACATTAAAAACAAAATAGTTTTTCTTACTAAGACTATTTTTCTAACCCTACTTTTGTATTGAAGCTATTCTACATAGATGTCCGACTTCTACCAAACTTTGCTGAATTATGTAGAAGCATTACAAACTAGTAAATACGGATTTTGGAGACGTTTGCATTAAGACCAAAAAAAAATTCTTACTAGAAATAGTTTTTCGACCGATCGTTCCATTCCGATCGTTTGTACGCGATAGCTTTTAAACTGACGGAGGAGATAATATAGAAACAGACGGACAGACGGTCAAGGCTAAATCAACTCAGCGCGACATGCTGATCAAGAATATATATACTTTATGTGGTCGAAAATTTTTCCTTCTATGCGTTGCAAACATCTCAATAATTTCAATATACCCTCTGCAAGGGTATAAAAAATTAGCTTTATTCTATTTTGTACTAAAAGTAATATTACAATGTTGAGTTTTCTTAAATTTGAAATTTTAATTAATTCCATCTAAATGTGCCAAATCTCCCACTGTGCACACTGGTTCCTCTTGTATAGAAGTGTGGCCAAAAATACTTCTAGTGGAGGTAGAGGGGTAAAATTCTTACCAAGGCTCTTAAAAAACATTTAAATAGTGTGGTAAGAAGATTGGACATGATTGGACCTTCACCCCTGCCTCCTACACCCACCCACCCCAAGCATAACCAATCAAAGAATTACAAAAACAAGGAACAAGTAAACTCTGCAGTTGGACTTCTGCGTGAGATTCGCAAACAGTAATATTATCAGGATATCTTAATTTTTTTGACTTGATAATATTTTGATAGCTTGGAAGTAAATCAAATGCTATTTTACTATTTATAAAATTTCGTAACAATAAGTATTGGTGTTTCGACATGTCAGTCTCCATTATGAGAGATATAACTTCTTTGGGATCTGCTGGTGTTAAATTATTCTGGTAACCGTCTCGTAAAGCAGTAACGGCAGATTCGTCAATTTCGGCCAGCTGAGCTATTCGCTTTGATCTCTCTGAAGACTCAGAAAAATACAATTTTGGACGTCCACGATATTTAATATCAGAATCTGGCAAATTTGTGAGTATCAAAAACGTTTTCTTTTCTAGAAGCCACCCTGCATAATTGTTTAGAACCTTAATTTTTGTACGATTGCATTTTTTTCCAAAACTCGGCCATCTTTTTGCAACTATAGCTAATGCACTTGCTTAAGCTAGTTGGATCCGGTTTGTAACCTTTTTTTATTAGATCCTTTTCGATTAATTTGGTTACTTGATTGAATTTTTCAGGCTTAACCAAAGTTCAAACAAATGCATACGCGAACACACGCAGTAAAATGAAGAGCCTAATAAAAGATAAAATGAGCCCAACAAATTGAAGAAAACATACCAAAACAACAAGACGCCACAGTTCTACGTACAACACAATAACAACAACATGAGAATGAAGAAAACAACACAATTGCACACTAACAACAACACGTGAACACAACGAAAAAACGTAGCTGTAAACAAGAGAGACTTTTTCCCGAAGCTTCTAGAACTAAGTGAGGCGGAAGGTGGCAGCCAAACTTAACTGTTTTAGAATCCAAATTGATTGACTAATACTATACAAAAAGTCCCTTTGGAGGATTTTGGAGGAGTATCAACTAAAAGCTTACCTGAAAATCATTTTGATGAACGAGAAAACACAAGTAAAGTTGTTGACAAACAAATATTTTTCAAAATAAACAATTAACACAAAAATTATTTAAGCTAAAAATAAATAAAGTTATTACCTCAGTTTTCAATATTCATATTGCTTAAATAAATTATTTTGTAATTTTTTTGCTCTTTAAGGCTTCTTTAAGGCTTTTTAGACGCTATTTGGAACTGGATTGATTGGAATGGAAAAAAATGAACTACTCCATCGAATAACCAGTTCTTTCAAGAAATGAATCTCATCAATTTGATTTCGAAATTTTGAATTTTATATTTTTGATTTTTGGCCTCTGACGGATCCACTGTGCTGTGTGCCGGTTAGCTTTCACAAGCAGACACAGTTTCAAACTGACTTTTACCATCGCATAATTCAAGGGACTTTCCCTTTGGCTACAGCTAAAACAAAAAAGTTCGCCCATGAGTGGCAACAGCAAGAAGAGAGCGAACATATTGAATTCCCATCTTGCGATTCAAAGTTAACGTGCTGCCATTACATTAAACGTGATTAGAATAAACGGCCTTCACAGCTAGAAGTCAACAGCCTTCATGCTTGTTGTTCTTAGTAGTCCACGTCGGGTATTTTTGCCGGCACTAAATTAAATTTGATGGCCTACAAATAATGCTGAGTGTCTAATTATTTTCCTCAGCACAAAGGGCTGCTCGTAAAATGCGGAAATCAAGTATGTCCGGCACGGATCGCTGCGTATACGTAATGCAAATTTTTTGGTCAGACTGTTAAGTGCAGACATTTGCACTTGAAAACAGTTTAGTACCAGAGCAAACATACATCACATAAGTGCATATCAAATGACTGCACTATTTGTAATTTATTCAATTTAATATGAGACCAGGACAGGGATATCTACACTCAGAGAAAAAATCAAGAAGGTCGTTCTTGATATCAAGAAGATTTGATGTCAAAAGTACGGAAAGAACTAAAATTCTTGGATCCAAGAAGAAAATACTGAAACCAAGCACGGATTTTCAAGCACGAAAATTCTTGGTTTAAGAATTAGTCTTCTTGATTTCAAGCATAAATTGTCTTGGATCCAAGAAAAAATCTTCTTGGACGCAAGCTTAATAGTCTCGATTCCAAGAATATATCTTCTTGAATGCGAGCATAAATAGTCTCGATTTAAAGAGAAAATCTTCTTGGCTGCAACCACCATTATTCCATATAAGCACCAAAATTTCTGTTTCATAACAAATTTCCATATTACACGATGCACTGTTACACCCTTTTCAATGCACAATGCAACAAAATTATACTTTTTTCACTATTTGGAAGGATTAGAATGAAGGATTGGTGATTCGACACAGAAAAAATAATGAAGCGATCTGGGGCCAGGGTTCGGAATTGCTCTTTGCAAACCAGTTTAGGATTGCAAAATAAATATATTTTTCGTGCAGGTCGTGCAGTAAGGTGGCCAGGTCAGTAAGGATACTTTTTGGCGCTCAATTCGAGACTTTAGGATCCTGCTTGCACTTCCAATCCAAGGATTCAAAAATATCCTTGAATGCTGGGAATGCCGATTTCAAAACATAATAATATAAGCTCGTGCTTTCGTTACAATTTTTTTTATACCCGTTACTCGTAGAGTAAAATGGGTATACTAAAGTCGTGCAAATGTATGTAACAGGCAGAAGGAAGCATCTCCGATATCATAAAGTATATATATTCTTGATCAGCATCAACAGCAGAGTCGATATAGCTATGTCCGTCTGTCCGTCCGTCCGTCCGTCTGTATGAACACCTAGATCTCAGAGACTAGAAGAGCTAGAGCAACCAAATTTTATACGTAAGCTAGTATTGTCTGTAGGCAGATCAAGTTTGTTTCAAATTTTGGCCACGCACCCTCCCGCCCCCGCCATTAAAAATATTGAATAACTCCCACAATTTTTAAGATAGCGAGCTCAGATTTTGCAGTGTAGTCTATGTAATAAATAGCCGAGTTAAAAAAATGTTGCATACTTATCCGAGCTGAGCTGAGTAACGGGTATTTCGAAGTTGGGCAGGGCCGACTTTAACTTACGTTCTCGTTTTTTAATGCTTTGTTGGTATTTATTGGATCTTCTCTTAAAGAGACTAACAATAATTTTTTAAATCTTAATCTTGAAACTATTTTAAAAACTATCCTCTATTGGAGGTAGTTTGTGTTCTGCGGCCCTTCAAGTCAGTCGCTGGGTTGGTAGGTCGTTTCTTCGCAGGCGAGAATGCGTTGCCAGCATGGTGAGAGATTTTGCAAGTTGGTTTGGGTGGAGAAGCTTCTCAGAATATTTGCGCTTAAGTTCCTCTATTTCAGTTTCAACCAGTGGGATGCTGAGGTCGTTGCGGATACAATCATTGCGAATGTACCATGGCGCTCCAGTGATGCTTCTAAGGATTCTCGAAAGTGATCTTTGGAGGATGTCCACGCTGCTCGCACAAGCATTTCCCCATAGCTGCGAGCCATAGGTCCAGACAGGCTTTATGATGCTCTTGTACAGTAAGACTTTATATTCCAGCTTTAGACGAGAACGGGAAGAACGGGAGTTGATTAGCCAGTGAAGGCTGCTGGCCTTAAGCTTTATCTGTAGTTTTTTCGTGTCTATGTGTTTGCGCCATATGAGCCTTCTATCAAGGTGTACACCTTGGTATACAACATTGTTTGATTGCGGGATCAAAGTCGCGTTTAATGATAAGTCA